>QVAJ01000064.1:3399074-3434629 GCA_003546035.1 Mixornis gularis | reverse complement strand
CCGGGGGAGCGCTGTGGGGGCTTGCATCTGGAACCCACCAAGATCTGCGCAGCAACCTTTCCTGGCACCAGAGGGATTGAGACAGAGCAACCACCTACAAGACTGACTTCTTTCCTAAATCCATCATCTCTCCAGAGCAGCACRAAGTTCTTGTCATCGGKTATTGTTCAATTTATTGTGCCRGGGAGTGCTTTGCCTGTTTAATAAACAGGGTTCTTTCCACTTCTCTCTGAGRAGGTTTTTTTTCACCGAACTGGTTGGGCAGAGGGGAGGGAGTGCCCCTTAGGAGGTTTCCTCCCAGATTTGCCCCAAACCATTACAATACCACAAATGGGTATCACTTCTTTAATCCTTCTATGCACAAATAGTAAAAGGATAAGCTTTACCCTACTTAAAATAGGGAATAGAGACCTCATCCAAAAGTCAAAAAGCTCTGCAGCTTCTATGCACAGGATAGATTTAGAAGAAAATTTCCTTATATTTTCAACTCTATAGATAYGTACACAGGAATCTTACCACCTTCAAAATTTTGAAGTAAAACTCAGCACCATATACGACTCTTTCAAACTCACTTAAACCCCTGTTTAAATCTCCACCTCATACTTYCTTAAAAAGAGAGTGTTCTGAAAAGATAAGATTTTGACACAGCAACGACTTTGTATGTATGCTTAACTAGGCACACAGCCTTTAATCTCAATTTCAGTGAAATGCACAGCGGTGCATAAAGATACACAAAAATCTGGAATCCTGAGGCTTGTTTAAATTTCAGCTTTGTGAGAAGACTGTAAAATAGATAATTTCTATGAGCCACAAAATTTTTGAAGCTCTTTTTAGAAGGAGGGACAGTTTTATGTGACTGGAGGGGGGAACTGTAAATGACAGGTAGAAGTATCATTACCACTATGCTTGTAGGGTCAGGTTCAATTATCTTTGGGATATACAGGGGTTTTATTTCCCTTACCCCTGCTAACACCACTTGCTGCAGGGTTTGGTCATGTAATGGCAAAGCAGCTGGATCATTATGGATCTGTCGCATGCTTTTCATGGCTTGCTGACCTGCAAACCAGTGTGGGTTATTGCAAATAATTTGTTACTCGACCCAGAATCATATGGAAGTGAAGCTTTTCATATGGCAACCATCTGAGAAAAATGCCCAAAGCTATTTTTATCAGTTGAAGACTAATTTCATCTGAATGTGAGTTGGAATGTTAACTGTGCGCACCTTCCAATTTTTGTGAGGATCTGGATTTGATGCCATTTGGGTCAATGACATGACACAAATTTGTCAAAGGCTTTTAAGATGGTAAGCTTAAAAAATACTTGAAACAGTGGTTTTAAAATTAAACAGRGACTGTTCAGCAAGTTCATCCTATCTCTAACAAAAGCAGGATACTGACTTCTTAAGGGGAACCTCTCTCAGCATATAATAAGTAATACCKTTCTTCAAGACTCCCTTTTTTCACTCCTTCTCTGTTCCCTGGCCTATTCCCAAATGCCTGGACCTCTGTCTTCTGGATCCACTGTCAAATATCTCAGATTACTGCCAGAAGCTTGTGGCTCACTTATATTTTAACAAAGTAATTTTATTGTGCAGTCACTCATGGGGTTTTTTTGACCTTTTCTTCTTTCCTCAGCATGGATTAACATGTTGCTATTGGAAAAAAAAGGAGTAAATGGAAGATGGATACAAATAATGTGAAGTGTGTAATGCGTCATAGRTTTATTCAGCACGGTACATTTTCAAAATTAATTATACCTAACAAAAACTAAGACTGATGGGGTTCATGTGTGGGACTGCAGCTAACAGATATAAAAGCAATGGTTTCTCTATGACCTGAAATTTTAGTACAATGACTTATCCAAGAGTAAAATCTAAAGCTCCCCACAAGGAACAAAGTTGAATGCCACTAATTTGAAAAATTATGCCTTTGGCTGTTTTTTCTGGAACATGTCATCAGAGTGCAATTATATCACTATTTTCTGTCACAAATGGGCCTGAAAAATACAGGATTTTTATTTCCTATTTGTGTGGGTTTTATATGGAAGGACTCAATATGAACTGTGATTGGCATCATTAAGCCCCTTTTGTATTCAGGATACCAGTACATCCTGAATTGTACTTCAGCATTCTTTCTGATTGAATGTACTTGCTCTCCTGAACAAAATTCAGTTAATAATTTGTGTGGGTATACACACTGATTCCAGGTAGCTACACTGGACAAATGCAGCCTGCAAGTGTAGTATTTTACACGACATGTACAAAGGATGGGCCAAAACCATTATTATCACAATCAAAATAACGTTTGTTAGAGCTGTGAGCAGTTCTAACGGTGCCAGTAAGATTTAAAGATGTACTTGTCTTGCTAATGTGTGCTATTTGCTAAAGATCACTGTAAAACACTGAAGAGAAATACTTTTTAAAGTAGGTAGCCTAAATTACTGCACTTAGAGACCTTTACCTTCCTTTGTAAACTATAGTGACTTAGACCAGATAAGACCAACCAACAAGAATTATTTCTTTGTGTTAACACAAAAATATCATGCTTTGACTACAGGCTGTGACAAGCACCCCTGGCTCCTGGATTCACAGTCCACTCTCCAAACACTGCTGATTCACAGTGCACTCTCCAACTTGCCTACATTAGTGGAGCCAACAGGGTCAGCAAAGTCGCTCGAAGATCTCATGCTTTGTCTCAAGCCAACTTGATGTACAGCTGGCAAGTCTGGGAAATTTTACCCACCTGTGACACTGCGAATTCTTGGCACAGAAGAGAGGACAATAAACACAAAACAGGTGGCCAGAGAACACTTGGAGAAGAATTTAAATACTCAGACCCAACCAATACCTTATCTATACCTTAAATACATGTCACAGCTGAACGCTAGAAGCATTTGTGCTCTGCTTCAATGTCCCTGTGAGGCTGCAAGTTTGTTCTGAACAGTTTTATCTTTGCAACTCAGCCTTAGCTCTCTTTCAAAGCAAATCTTTGGCTCTGTAATGTCTTATCCACCAGATGATTTCCAAAGMCTTTTTTGCATGAATGGGCAGAATCAAGGTCTGCAGAGAAAATGACAATGGATTCTCATTTCTGTTAAGACTGATGTAAGATATAAACCTCATCATTTATATGACAATCCTGACCCAAACACTGGGAGACATGAGTTGAAATAATTCAGTAATAAATTCAAATCTGTCCTTTTGAACTTCAAAATAAATGAAAGGTAGCTTCAGTTGCATCCTAATGGTTTGAGCACTCATCTGGGAGAGAAAAGCACTGAATTTTGTTTTAATAATCACATTATACATTATAAATTATAGCACAACCACATTATTAAAACAGAGAATGAGTAATAGATTCCATGCTCACAAGTTTGTACATATGCTTGAACTAAGAGAAGAAAGCAAATGGAAACCAATCAAACAAACAAAACCAATAGAACCAGCAGTGTTCTTGAACTTCCATGAGGTGAAGCCTGTGAGGTCAGAACCATATTCCCCCAAAGAACCGTCCACTTATTTGGACAATAAAGAAGAGGTGATCCAGTCTGCATGGCTGTTAAAGTAAGGACCCCTTCTTCTCTCTTTGTCTCTTACTAAAACCATGTCCTAAGAGGACATAAAATTCCGGCATGTCATCATAGGAAAACAGAGGCTTCATACTAAGTAAAGCCTATTGTCTTAGCAGCTGAAACTACAGAACAAAAAAAAACCCAACCCCCACTTCAAAAGAACAAGATTAGAATCACAAAACCGAGTATTCAAAAGCAGGGAAGTGGCAGAATGAAGACAGCCAGAATTGTCCTTTTAGCAATTTTGTCTGTAAGTATATGACTGCATATAATTGAAAGGTCACCATCCTTTGTTTCCTGCACAACATTGAATAGTTACTATTTTCAAATTGATGAGTAGTTACACTTATTTTCTTCTTGTTGTATAGATAGCTCCATGCCCTAACACAATACAATTTGAAACTTCAGAGCAGTAGGAAGTGATTCTAACCTCAGTTTTATGGCTCTGGAACTAAGGTGAGATGCAGTGTTTTCACTAATTTTGAATGATAATTTGGAAATAGAAGCTCATTTCTCAGAGCTCATGAGTTTGTGCAGCATGTTATATATATAACATACAAATATGTATCCAACTGAAAATATTGGCTTAATTTTTTTTTCTTAAAAGAGAGGTGACTTGCCATTAAATTCCTAATATTGAAAGTAACCTTGAAAATAATGCTGTTTGTTACACTAAGGAAAAAAAGTTGGTTTGTTTATTTTTTTTGTTTCAAGTAACAAATGACTATGTTGCATTTACTAATTTCGTCATGGCATAGCACACATAAGAGATACAGAAAGCAAGTTTGTATTGAGCTGGACACTTCTGGCCTCTTTATGTTGTTCCCATTTTACACTGTTGCAGCTCTTTCATGTTGGCATATATAAAAGTAAAAAGAGAACTGGGATCCTCCTCAATGGTTTCATTCTGTGTTGCCAGAAAATAATGGATGCCACTGTCAGAAACACATTAACTGTAAAAGTCGTTTTACTGAAAAATATTCAATAATTTAAAAATCATGAGGKTTTTTTGTCACAACAAAACAGCTAWTAGTATAGTCAGATCACTCATGCAGGCCTGAGAGACTGCATGTGCTGTCTGGTAAGGGCAAGCACATTATTAATGCATACAACTTGCCTGAGTACATAATAGCTGTTACCTTATATTTAATACGTGTCACTGGTAGACAAAAACACACACTGCTTTTGAAACAGCTAATTTGGGTTAGCCATCACGATGGAAAACTGTACTCGAGGCAAAAGAAAACCTAATTTACCGCCATGTCAATAAATATAGTAAAGCTCAGTCTCTTCCCTGCCATGTTCCCACAGCTCCTTCACCAGCCAGTGATGCAGAGCTACCCAGTGCGCAAGTTTCATCTACAGGCTGATGGAAATTCAAGAGCACCTGCTGTATATCACAGCTAAYAGAAGAAATGACCTTTTGGATTGACAGAAAAGCACCTTGGTCCCGAAACAACAACAGGAAATCGTGTGTAGGTTGACTGAATGGCTGACAGACAACATTTTCTTCCAGCTTGATGAGATGYCCTTAAACGCATCTCATCCTAGTCCTGGTGAGAAAGTGCTTTGYTGGCAACAAAGATCTTAGATGTTTATCATGTAGAAGACCCTGTCTGAACCAATCACTACAAACTCCTTCTATAATTAAGGAAAATGAAAATGCGCCACCATAAATGTCGATCTTTTCTCCACTGACAAAGGTGAACGAGGGAAAGTAAATCAGATTTTATATKCTGTAGATGGCTAGGGAGGAAAGGGAAGAGGAATCCTGCCTTCAATGATGAGACACTGTAAGTTATTCATATCAAAAAAAAATTTTTATCCCAATTACCACAGGAATTCATTTGTTCAGTTAGTAAGGTTATCCAAGGTGAGAAAAAACACCACTAAAAGGCAGCTATAAATTTAATGCRTGTACACCTTTCTGTTGTTTTCCCACACACGTATATAGAAAATAAAATGGTGGAATTTATTGAGTATTTCAACCAYGAACTTGTGGAATATTCTTTTAGAGAATAAAGATTAATTTGACTTGTTTTATTATAAATAAAAGAGAAAATAGCATTTCATTATGCTGATGCCTCCTACAGCTACCTAATCTTGCAAATGGCAACTACCTGGACAGCATTTTGACACAACACCAGTCTAGAAATCAGTGATGTCTGTCTTCATTTTCTCAAAAAATCTCTGACTGCTGGTCATTTGGGTTTGAATGTAAAGAATATTGACAGAATTTTTTAAAAAAAATAAGATCCATGTTCGTACAGCCTTGAGCTCTGACTGCAGATACACTGGCTTTTCGTGTACCATCTTCCTTAGTAGCATTTTTTGGTGCATTGGGGTAACTAAGGTTGGATACCTACAGAGCAGAGCTACAGTGTCTATGTGTATGTGTATGTGTATGTGTATGTCTATGTGAGCACATACTATCATCAATGGAGATCCAGGGCAGAATTTAATTGCTTTTAAGCATAGGTGCCTGGCATCATTTGGCGTGTTTTCAGGAATTTTATCTAGCTTCCAGCCACAAAAGTTCTCTCAAACTCGTAGATACAGAATTTGTATTGTTGATACAACTCAGAAGGTGGCAAAACTCATCTTGAAGTGGCCAATATTCAGTCAGTTGACACAATCCACGGGCTACTACAAGCACAAATACTTGTCAGGAAGCTGAGGCAAATCTGGGTAACTGGCAAGAGGAGGGTGAGGTACACCATCCCTCACTGGTATGACTCACTGACAGACACTCAGCTGTGAAGCCTCATTCCAGGCTTTGTAAAGCTAAATTCCAGACTCTCATACTAGCAATTTTTCCTTGGTATCTAAGTGAACTCAGCACATGGTACACCATAGGGCTGRGTGTAATGTGCATTGTAGTGGCTTGTGATTTGAGTCAGGACACACAAATGAGTCAAAGCACCTGCTGCCTTTGGCAGGCAGACACCAGCTATCCATACCATTCCTGCTGTCAGAGTCAGGATCTTTGAACAGGGGAATGGTTATCAGCTTGCAGATCCCTCAGCAAAACCCACAGTCCTCTGCTTATCAATAAAATGATAAAACAAATAAGATGAAGCAAGCTAAAATATTGACAGAAATACTCTATTTGCAACAGTGAAAAAAATCCTGTAAGATAATTCGGTATATTAAGATGAATGTATGAAGAGAAAAACTTTACTAACTTCTGTGCATTTTTGAACCAATAGCTATGAAGACTTCATTTTTTTTCTAGTAACTGCTGTTTTGTCGCATAATATAAATAAAATTAGTTTTAAAATTCCATTCTTCATATGTTCRTGTAGAACAAAAGGTAGGTGGTAGAATGTGGGTGTGGAAATGCTTTGGAGATTGAGGCAAAATGATAAAAAATGAAATTAGTTTGGTAGTAATTCTTGCATTATACAATAAAATCATTCTCTAGTTAAGAAAGATCTAGCTGTCCATGTCTGAGATCTGAACCTCAGAGATCAATGTCATAAGAAAAAAAAGAAAAAGAAAAAAAAAATTGAAGAAAAAGTAGTGATGACAATAAGTCTTACAGAACTTACTTAGTGCTCTTCCTGTCTCATCTAGAGACAAAGTGGTGTCATGACAGTAACCAAGACCACAGTTATTACAGGGCCTTTTGGCCTCCAATACAGGAGTCTTTCAATCTAATTTCTGATATTCTAACAAATACAAGACCTCTGTAAACACTTACTCACCTTAGCACCTCCAAGCCGCAGACTGGCCAGAAGCGACAAATGAAKTTGGCACAAAATCAGGGACACGTAATTCCTTCATCTTAGCCTTAATATGAAAATGCTTCTCAGCTGCTCGATCCAAGACAAGTTTTGAAAAAAGCCACATCTGAGCCCAGCTGAGCAGGTCTGTATCCATTGCTCATTGTAAGCCACAAGTGCTGTGTTCTGTGCTCCCTGTGATTGGATGGCACTCCTATCACACTTCAGATATATCACTGGTGGGCCAGCTGGAATCAGACTTCTGTGTTTATCATATTCATGGTGTTTCCACTGAACCAAAAGTATAAAATAGGGAGTCTCAAATTATGTAAATTAATGCAGAAGCCAAGTAATTCTGAATCACTAGAAGTGATTGTAGAAAAGAAGTCTAAATAATATTTCTTTATAAAAAGTTTATATGTCTATGGAAATCTCCTGAAATTGATGATTTAAATCCTTTCTCTTGGGATATCTAATATCAGGTTAGGTGAAAACACTAAGACCTGTAAAAACTAACACTTGCAGAAGAAGCTGGTATTTGTGAAGTCTGTGCAAGACAGCTCCCCTGAACAAGCAAATGTGATCCTAAGTCTGACCCTTCAATGACCTTCAATGTTGAGTACTTCTTTTAGTACTTGGATTTTATTCCATTCACTTATATATTACTTTTGTTTTACTTATGGCTGATTGTTTTAAAGCAACCTGTGTTGATAATCATTCACTCTTTTCCTCCAATATCTAAAGMATTTTGCAGCTTTCATTTGTAACTGCTTGAAACTCAGTCTTCATTCTAAATAGTAAGTGGTGTCATAAACAGACTCCGACTTTTTATTTTAAGGTTTATGACAATTAATATTACAGAGAATTAMACTCTGACTCTTTTATCCTCTCAGGAGTAAGTAATACAAGAACAATTATTGGTAACATGACAGCAGCTCTGACAGTTTATTCCAAAARGTGTGTTTTATGGCTGAATATAAGATAGTGGTTATGTACCCAGTTATTACCTATTGATCTCAAAGCACTTTCCCTACTACATTTTAAAATACCCACYCTTTTTTTCTCTTGCATTTAACTTTTTTTTCTTCTTTAAGCAAGTATTTTTCCATTTCTGATCTCCATATTTCTGCTGATTCATAATTAGAGAACATTTTCTTTTTTTTTTAATGGGCACAGATATGTTTCAACTTCCATATATATTTTTGAATTACTCATATTAACATACATCACTGCAAAGGTGCTCCAAGGAGGCCATTGCAGAGGATGCAGAAATTTCCTCAGATGTCTCTAGAACATCGCTTTTCCTGTCCTCAGCACACTTACATCACAGAGCCTACTCAGCTAGCAACACCTTACAGGTTTTATTTTATGATTCAATTCACAGGATATGATCCAGAGTGACCTCACATTCACTGAAGATGCAGGAAACACTCTCAACCTCAGACTCCTCCAAGTGCAGCTCTCACAGTTGTTCAGYCCTTCTACTTGGCACAGCAAGGGGGGAAGAATAGCCAAGGTGGGTTGGGGACGGCATGGGATGCAGGATCAGAACCAAGAGAGAAAGGAGGAGGAAGTAGAGCTGATGACAGAGGAGCTATGAACAGCTGTGAATGATTTTACAGGATCAGCCAACTAAGTAACTAACTCCCCTCTCCGTCTGTTCTTCAGTAGCTACAATATGAATTGTTCTCTTCAAGGGATTTTTTYTTATTCTTTTGGCCTCCTTCTGGGAGATTCAGCTGGTCTATCTTGTTTTTAATTTCTGTGGTAAAGCCCAGCAGTGACATTTTTATAATATAGTGATTTTCTAATATTATATGTGAATATAAAGTGCCTGTGTGTCAATCCTCCCTACAGCTCTTTTTCAGTAACACAGAATTTATATTATTTGGATCATATTCTTTCAATGATAGTGCAAAATGGTTCTCTTTCATTCATTCACCTCTCACTTCTCTCTCAATATATATAAAAAAATAAATCACCCCCAAATATAAGTAGAATCCCTCAAAAAAGCAGGATCCAAAAAGACCATAATATTTCACATAGCCTTTAAATCCTATACACTAGCAGTTCTCAGAAGTGTCTTCAAATAGCTGGTTTGCACTTTCCAAGTGTTTTGCTAAAAATATGAGCTGGTGAAGAGGACAGGTCTTAGCAACTTGGAGTGGATCCCTGAGGATCTGCAGCTCTTTGGCAACCCACACAAAGGTGGGGACATCCCCAAAGAGGCTGAACCCATGCCACAGAGGAGGAAAAATAAATGAGAAGCAAGAAGCAGGATATGGTTATGAACATGGTCTCAACTCCCTGAGATTCCTATCACCTCAAAAAAGAGATGGTGAGAGTCAGGGAGAAGCCTGTGTCAAAAATAAGGACAGTTGAGACTAGAAAAAGAAGGGAGAACAGTTGAAAATAATTCTTGTGAGCAAGAAGAGAATAGGTAGCAAGAGTGAGGAAAGCAGAACAAAAAATCTCACAGAACAGTTGTGATAAACTCTCAACCTTCTGCCAAAAACCTGTGGTTTTTCTTTCTTTCCTGAGGCAGCTGAGAATGGCACCGTCCAAAGAGCAGCAAGGACTAGCAAAGACTAGATGGAMTTCTTGACTCTAGCATACATGAGTCCTTACCTGAACAGCCTTCATACATGTCATTATGCAGATTGATAAACTCCAAACATAGAGTACCAGATATCATAGTACCATAGGATCGGTACTGGTGTTTGGTATATTGCAAGGAAAACCATAAATYTGATTTCTCTCTTTTGGGATCACTTGCAAGGAGGGAAGAAATAGTAATTGTAAATACGAAGGTGTGATTATATTCCTATTCACAAATAATTTATTAATTCTAGGAATAAAATTCATAACAAACAAAAACAGAAAACAAAATGGACACCACTGACATGAGTAATTTGAGGGACTAAAACCTAATAAGACAGTAAAATTTTAGGCAAATATTTTAGTATAGTGCATGTCTTGGTTGTCACATTGAAGATTGTCCAGTTCAAGCACAGCAATGGATAAAAGCACTGTGTGGAGACACATAAGTAGCCCAAAAGAATAAAAACTTATATGAGTGACATAAAAATAAAACCACGACATTTCCCAAGACCTTGGACTAGCAGAGGGCAAGAAATTGCTTGGGAAGCATATGGTTGGAAATTGCAGTTGTTGATTYGAAGCTTTAGAGCTACTAAATAAAGCAGAGAAGATGTCTCTGAATATGTTTTGACCTCTGACCAGCACTTCTCTCTAACGAGATTTGCACTCTTTTTTCTTTCTTGAGTGTAGAAATACATCAGGTGGTCAGAGTGCTGCTCCTACAAGTACTACAGTACAAAAAGAAATGTAGGTATGTGGCTGAACTGTGTTGTGATTAAATAGACTTTCTTTCCCAAGAAAATTAAACCAGTATGATATCTTTCTAGTCTATTGCCAAGCGGTCTGTGTGCAGTATAAAACCCAAATGTGTGATGAATCATATCTAACTATGATGCTCCAGATACATCCTCCATCTTAGAAGCAGTGCATCAAGATATACTGCAGAAAGCAGGAGGCTCTGCTCCTGCTTGTGTGACTACTACACAGGCACAGACTAGTAATGATTTCCTTGCTCCAGGCTGTAACATGAAGAACAGAAAAATCAAAACATGAGAATGATTTATTTTCCTCCTAATAATACAATCAGGCCACTACAGGAAATATACAGTGTTGTGCACAATGAGCTTTGTGTTCTAGACATTACAGCCCTTGTGCCAGCCACRTGTAAAAGTAGAGTGGCAGGTTTGGGACTGGTCTGCTGATGTCCTGGAGTGTGGGTGAAACTGTCTGTACTTTTTCCTTCCAAAAACCTTTGCGCATCTCRTTGCATTGCAGAACTTCATGAGGTTCCTACCAACCCATGCCTCCTGCCTGCTGAGGACGTTCTGGATGGCAGCATGACCCTCTGGTGTGTCAGCCCCTCCTCCCAGTTTTAYGATGTCAGCAACACAGCTGAGAGTCATCCTGTCACACAGATCAGTAATGAAGATGATAAACAGGACTGGGTCCAGTACTGTTCCCTGGGGCATAGYAAGAGTCACTGGTCTCCAGCCCCTGGACTTGGCCATTCAGCCAGTTTCCAACCCATGGGCTCAAACAGCCCAGACATCACCAGCTGCTCTATTAGGGTCTCACACACAACAGTTTAGAAAGCCTTGCTGCAATCAAGTTAGACAATATCCACTGGTCTTTCCTCATCTACCAAGCCACTCACTGCCTTGTGGAATGTTATCAAGATTTAACAGACCCTAAAATTAAATGGAAATTTTCCTTACTCTTTTGGATGCATTTAAAAAACATTAGAAACACTGAAAAACTAAAAATAGTTTAAAAAAGGGTATGTCAAATGCTGGATCATTTCAAATGAAAGATTTGTAAATGATTTAAACACTAATTAAAAAAACTAGGCCTGATATAAAAAATTTACTTGAATGTGGATTCATAATTAATTGTGATACTTTCTGCACAGATTAAAAATCCATCATGAAATTAATTGAACTAATATTTTTAAAAAAACAAACACTATGTAACATTTGCAATTACTGTTGTGCTATAGCCGAAATTAGAAAGGTGTATTAATTTAAATCCCTTACTGTTAATAGGTTAAATTACAAATCTGCAGCCAAACCTAAGAATTAGGTCAAGTCAACAAAACTCTGTGCCAGTGTAAACTAATTTAAGTATGAAYTTTTCATCAATAATATTTTACAGAAGTGTCAGTCTGTGGAGCAGACTCAATCCTGTGCAGGTTTTGTCAGAGAGCAGCGATGGCCATGGCTGGGCAAGGCTGTGGGGAGCTGGASAGCAGCCCTGCTGCAGCATCACAGGGCAGGGGCTGATGGCCCCAGGGGCTGACAGGGGGTCCTGGGCTGTGGYCAGAGCTGGCAGCATCTCAGGGATCAAATAAATTCCATGATGCATGCAACCCTAAATCAGAAATGAAATTCCATTTTGTGAAAGGATTGACTGTCCGAGTAAAGCACAAAAGTTTACTGGGTAGGAACTGGACTTTAAAAGCAACAGTCCAGAAATACCAGCTCTCCAAGAACAGACAAGGCACATCCTTCCATGCATGTCACAGGAACAGAACAACTCCTTTAATGATGGACAAGAGCCCATGTGCATCAGACTGCACAGAAACACCGGACAGACAAAACTGTGCTGGCAAAAACTGRGCCTCAAGGAAACTTACGAAACTTTAAGGATTAGAAAAAGGTTTTAAGATTTCATCTCCAAGGTTTTCAAAGAAATATTTTCTGTCTGGAACATTGAAGCTGCATTCATACAGGACATTTCATCCACAGGAAGTTAGTCAAAATATATATATAGGTACATACATAGTTGAGATTAACGTAGCAAAGTCAAAGTAGGGAATGCCAGAACTAGGACTGCTTATGTAACCCATTTCTGCTTGCAGGAGATAGTCTTGAATACAGAAATCATCTCTCACATATGTCTATTTCATTTACTGCATGGACAAGAGATTCAGATTACTGAGTCATCTTTAAAATGAATGGGAATTCAGACAAAAACACACTCTGTCCCAGTTACAGGAAAACATGTAATTAACAAGCCAAACAACAAACAGCAATTGCATATGAGGGCCAGGTCTGAGTACAGGTGTCAATAGGTGCCTTCCACATCTTTAATAATTGTGTTGGTTTGAGCACTCATTCAGGAAATGTGGGAAAGAATCAGTTTCCCCTCTTGATGCCACATTCTGAGCTGCAGTGGACAGAGACCTCCAGCATGCCCACTTTCACAGACAGCCATCTTTAAATTTTCCACACCATACATGATCTGACTCTAAGCTACAAAGGTACCTTGTTGTCACTACTGTCAGTGGTATAGTTGACGATATCCTTCACTGAATGTCTTTCCAGATGAATATTTTGTTCCTTTTACACTGTCTAGTAAACCACAACCTAGGAGGGGAAGCATGCACCTTCCCAGGAGACCTAATGCTTGGGTGAAAGGAAGTGCTCCAGGGTGGGAGGAGCAAGAGCTTGGAAACTGCAGTGAGGAAGAGGAAGAAACTGCCCCAGAAAGAGGTAAAAAGCTTCCCTGAGACCAGAGGGATGTAGCAGAGAAGTCTCCAATTCAGAATACCATTGAGCTGTCAGTAAAAAAAAACCTGCTCCACTAGGTACAGCACACGAGCAAGACAATAATGRACAAAGCCTGTTTCCTTTTTCATTAGTTTACCTAGTGTCCCTCAGTTTTCAATATTTAATATATATATATATATAATTTTGTCAAAAAGGGTGTGTTTCACATTCCCCCAAATCTCACAAAGCAGACAGACAAGATGAGGCCTTGGTCAAACAATGATGCCTCGTTGCCTTGGGTGCTGTCAGAGTTCCTTCCACAGTTTTAAGAAAATTCAATGTTTAATGTTGCTGTTAGCAAGAGTCTGTAGCGACCCCTGCACTTCTAACAACTCCAGGTATTCATTTTTGTTMACAGGAATTTATTCTGGATTTTTAGATAGGAATCAAATTTCTCAGACAGCTCTAACTAATAATACGGTATCAGAAAGTTTTTCCTGGTCCTTAAATAGACACATTTTGTCTCCTTGCTATAGCRGTCTTGCTTAGAATTGTTATTTTACATAGTGCCAAAAAGTAYAATTTATGTTTTTAAGAGATGAAGCAGATGTGTACTGAGTTGTAGCCATTTAAGGCATTTTCCTTCACAGAAAGCTACATCATGAAGCATTCAYTTAAACTCTCACCTGCCCTCTGCTACACAAAAAACTTTACTCAGAAAGCAGCCTTAATAAAGCAATWAAGTTTGATTAATTAAATTCTTCTGCCTTGCTTTCTCTTAAGAACATAGCAAATGCACTTTTATCCCCTTCTGGAGTCACAGATCTATATAAATAAATCCTAATATTTTCAGAGGAATAAAGTAAGTTTTTCCTCAACTACTTTCCATCTTGCAATGACACATTGTGCCTTCCATACACAGGGGTGCAGACACACAGTTTTTGTCATTTGAGGCTTTTCATTCTGTGAGGTGATTTTATTCCCTCCCACACACACCTGAGATTTTAAGAAAAAGTTTTTTCCTGATTAAAAAAACCCTGTGATCAAAAACAAGACTGCTCACAAATCTTACCCTAAAAATGTATGAGCCAACAGGAAGTGCCCACTGAGGAATTAGAAACTGAAAATTCCTGTTGTCTTGTTGACTGATATACATCCTGCACCAGAAAAGYAATTTATATTGGGATCATACATACACTGTTCTGCTTGGTTTCTCACCTGTCTATAACCTACATCGATGGTTCCAGCATTGCTGGCTCTCCTGCTTGATATTATTACCTACTTGCTGGAACTGTGTCTCCTGAGACAAAACTTCCTGGGGCTTCCACTACTGGCAATAGACATTTTTTCCAAGATAATCTAGCTTTCATCTCTAGAACAAAAGTGTTTGTCTGTGGCTCAGTTAAGCCCTTGAAGGAAAGAGATCAAGAGAAAAAAGCAAAGCTCTKCCAGTGTTTTTATAGCTCTGGAGTCAGGGAGCTCTTATGTTACATTGACCCCCTTTTCTGGGGAAACATGTTCTTGTAGGGGTGGGGAGGGAGTTTTGCAGTTTAAAGTCCTTCCTCTGTGATGTGCAGAAGGGACCTACAATGGGAATACTAGAGATGACAGGAACAGAGTTGGAAAAGGACCAGGTCTAATGTCTTCCTTCTCCYTAATATCCCACATTGGTTTATGTATGAGATAAGGGCAGGTATCCCAAGTGCAGCAGATGGAAAGCAGCCATAACTAAAGGGAAGGCTTGTGTATCAATTCTCTTGCCTGCAAATTGGATTAAAATGTTAAGTTAGCATTTCTTAGTGGCAGACAGCTGAATTGCTATAGAGTTTTCTGCAACAAATCAGTCACTCTCAGTTGGAGCTAGTAAGCCACAGGTTGCTTTTCACAATCCACTAATAACAGGAATGCTGCTATTCAACAAACCACAGAGCTTTGCAAAGTGTTTTCCTTAACAACAGCATAAATGTGCWGCAAAGTGGCAAGATCAAACACAGTAAGAATCCACCAATTTGTGCACCCCTGGAAGGCACACATTGGATGAAATGCATAAGCTGTACCCTCCAACAACACAAACCCTACATTAGGTTTCACATTTCTGAAGGGTAGGCAGATTTGCACTGTGTTTGTGGAGGAATGGTGCCAATCTGTCAGATTCTGCTCCCCTTTATCAAGATAAACTGACCTTTGCTCAGCAATAAGTTGATGGAGCTGCTATTTAGCAGGAGAAAAGGCAGTGCATGGAGGTGAGGGCACAGCACCAAAAATGTCAGGAATTCACACCCATGTTTAGAGAAGTCAGGATCCTATTTCAGGATATGCMGACACTTGGATGCTGAGGACCTCGCTGTAACTTCACCTCCTTTTGTTTCCTAGATCAGGTTATTTCACCCAGCTCATCCTCCACTTACAGTCAAAAACATTGATGAGGTTGAGGACAGTTCTGTGCATCTGCCCAAGAGAAACCCCTCACTGCTTGAGAAGGCTTTTCTCATGCCTCCATCAACATAAAAATCCTATGTTCCTTAACTGAGTAAATCCCAAGTTTTGTAGTCTCTTGCTGCAGTTAGGATTATTTTAAAATACCTGGAAAAGTTTTTTATGTTCTGTTTGTCTTTCTCACTGCTCTGCACGAGCTGGCTGTAGTCATCAGCTGCTGTAGTYAAAGAAATAATGTATGGTGGACTTGTAGGATATTTGGATTAAAGTATGCTTTAAGAACTATTCCAAAAAAAAAAAATTAAAAAAAAGGGAAAAAAAAAAAAAAGGAAAAAGAGAAAATAATTAGACAGAAAATTTAAAAACAGAGAGAAAACTTCAGAAAAAAATGAGGCAGAACAGCATTGGGTTTCCYAGCTCACACAATGGGCTTCCAGCTTTCAATCTTTTGAGTAACACAGACTTAGTTCTACTCAAGCAATGTGGAGAATACGAAGAAGCAGACAAAATTGATTTCATGATTGAGTTGTCCAGACTGATATGTTTCCAGAATACTGGAGCCTGTGTTCTGCATGCCAGTTTGGTGGTGTGGTTTTTTTGGGTTTTTTTTTGGTTTTTTTTGGTTTTTTTTTTGTGTTTTTTTTTTTTTTTGTGAAACTGTATTTGGTGTAGAAGAGACATTTTCAGCTACCTATATTAATATTCTAGCACATTCTCACACATCAAATTAGCCCTAGGCCCAGAAAGAACAAAAATATAGTCAAGGTATCAGCTAGACTGGGGATTAAGAAAGCAAAACAGGCAGAAGGGCTGTTCAGCAAYTCATAACAAGCTAGCCACACAGACTTCTTTAATTTTGCTACATTAAGTAACGGAAATCAGAACTGTGGAAAGGTCTTAGGAAAAGAAGAGAAAAATGGAAGTCAAAGAGCTGTGATGGAACAAGGTAATGACAATCTGAATTGGGTTAAAACAAAGGAAGAAGAAAATTATTTAAAAGTAGATGGGAAGAGAATTCTAAGGAAAAAAACCCAAACATTGGGCACTCAAACAGGCTCTCCAAGGAACTGGTCACAGCACCAAGCCTGACCAGAGTCCAACAAGTGTTTGGACAATGATTTCAAGCACATGGTSTGACTCTTGGAGTTGCCCTGTGCAGGGCCAAGAAYTGGACTTGATGATCCTTGTGGATCCCTTCCAACTCAGCATATTCTGTGATAAAGTGTGAAAATGGCAGCATAACCTAAGTGAAAAAATCACCTTGGAGAAGATAAATTAACATCTTTAAATGTGTGACACAATAAATTAATTGAATTGACAGAGTTATTTATAAGATTTTAAATTCATTTATTGCCTGAATACCTCTGACAGGAGTTTAATTAAAGCACAGTCTACAGAGTTTTTTTATCTTGGTTTCAAACAGATTCTTAAGCTGCCTATGTTTATGACCAGCAGTACTGTGGGTAGCTAAGAAGCTCATAAAAACAATGATCTGCAGGGAACAGGAAGCATCATCTTCCCCATCTGTGCTGGTTGATGTTTGTTTTCTGTAAAAGCCTCCCTGACTGGAATCCATCTTACCTGAGCTAGTAGTTCACTTAGCATAAACTTATCAGCCAGGCTTCCCCTATGGTCTGTAGAAAGAGGCACCTGCAGGCATTGGTCCCATCACTTGTCCTAGATACACAATGGGATGGAGGAAGAAGCAGCAGGCTTCATTTTCACAAATTAAAATGAAGTTTGTTTAAAACTTTCTAAATATAAGTCTAGTAGAACACTGGTCTACAAAACATCCAGAGACTGGTAGTATATTTTAAAGAACCATGTTTGCAGAAACACTTTATAATAGTTAAACTTATTCTTTATATACTGCAGGACCAGTAGTTAAACCAGATCAATTTTATTCAGCCTTTTTCAACTTTGGACASCTAACAAATTTCCAGAAGAGCTTTAGATCCCTTTGGAAATCCTACATATGTAGAATGTATATAATTCATGCAATTCAAGAATAAAAATAGTTGAAGAAGTACTGTATTAAAGAAATTCAACTTCTTTGTACATTGTCTTCTGCATTAAATCAAATGGAATGATGCTGAGGATTCTTCTGGCAAACCAAGATGAAGCACAGTCAGTGCATTTTGGTTGCAGATCTTCCCCATCCATAAGACTATTTCATTTTTTTAATACTAAAAATTTTGCATGAGTTCAAGTAGATGATCATACATTTCATTGATATCAACTGTTTATTTGCCACCTCACAGYTCAGGGTTCTTTTTCTTTTTAGGATAGAACTGATGTTCTAGTCCACCATTACYAAAAATTGGAAATAATTATTTGTGTTCCTTTAGCTTTTACACTGGAACATGAGCTGCAGTACAAGTGCACAAGATTTGGAGTGCAGAGACATGCCTTAATCTTACCAGGGAAGCATTACTAAAACTAATATTTGAGCACTAATAAGCAGGAATTTGTTTTGCATTAAGCATCATCAACTGTCAAATGTTCAGGAAGAAAAGCTTCAAGGATTTCATTAAAATAATTTCCCCTTGCCAGCCAAACCCTGAGTTAAAACATCTTTGCRAATATCTTAATTTTATGATGAACAYTAGAGGCTGTTACAGCCTTTCCTTGCCATTCTAATTCGAGGTCATCGATCAATGCAAGCATATCACAGCAGCAGTTTAATAGGCTTCACTTTCCAGGTGATCTCACTCACTGCTCAAACTAAAAGTAAAATTCACATTTAAGGCATAATACAATGAAGAATGCATACCTTAACTTTGATGGCTGCCACTTTCAAGATGACGTGGTAAAGTTACAAGTTTTCTTTCAAATTCATTTTGGAGAACTAAAATTACCTGATAACTTTAACTTAGAATAGAGGACAACTTATGTATTTGCTATGCGTCCTTAGGTGCAAGGACTTTCCCAGCGTAAACTGCATTACTTCAATCATTTAGAGATAAATTAGTCTACACCACTGCAATGACAAAGGACATGATGTCTGCAAGCGAAGTATAACTGRTATCAGACAGATGATCAGTGCCCTGAATGATCAGAATTGAAAGCAGGATCTTTCTTTAGAGATGCTTAGCAAGAGACAAGTCACCTCTTCAGTTCATAACTGGAAGTGTCTGGAATCAGGCTAATAGAATGATGACAGGGGAGTGGTCAGAAATGAAAATTTAGAGAACAGCAAAACTGAAATCCCTGAAATGGGATGTCAAGTTTCATCAGGCCCTGTAGCACTCACAGGCTTCCATTTTTAGATCCTCTTTATTTTTTTTTACTCCCCCTTAATATTTTTCATGGCTGCAAGATTTTCTGACATTATTAAGTTCCTCTGGGATATCAGTAGGGCAGAAGAAATTTAAGCCTAATTTACGAAAGCACATGGCTAAAATTGCTTTCCTGTTATTTACAGACATTTAGACATGGCACTTTAAACTTCAGCAATCCCTGACCCTAAGGGCTGAAAATCAGTGGAAGCTCTCTACCTTAAATTTTCATGGCCACAGGATGACAAATAAAAACAATGCATAAACTTCACAACAGGTTTTAAATCACAGATCTCAGATGTGAAGCCCCATAGAACAGACTGTCCTGCAATCACACTGTGGAACAGACCTCTCTTGGACAGAGTTGGAGCTGTCCAAAACAGTCCTGAAATAAAAATGATGAGTACCAAGAAGTGGGAATTAAATGAACCTGACATAAATAATAAGACCATTTGATTATTATTGTTACCTATAATGGATCACATCAACTACAGAACAGCTGGAAAGATGTACTGTGCCCTYGTTCATGTACTAAGGAGCAGCTCTGCACGGGTGGTGCTTTACTGACATTGAGTACTTGTACAAACCTTCACCCTTCGTGCTGCTGGTAAGGATCCTGGGCTGCTCTTATTGTTAGCCACTATTATTTGTATACTATTCAAGAGCCCATAGCAATAGAACACAACCCTGTCACAAATTAATGGGTCTCTACTAACTGGAAATGTCAATGCAAAAATGAATTTAAACATGTTAATTTTTCAAGCRACATGAATCGCCTGACAGCACTTTATTACAGCAATGTTATTTACTCCTTCCCCCTCCCACGGTTTAAAAAGCTACTGCAATAAACATCAGCCGATTAGCTACATCCAGCATTGCCTTTTTGTTTTCAATTTAAACATAAAAAATTTAATCTACAGAATAGCTGAGAGCAGCCTGGCCTAATGGGAAACATCCTTGCCCATGGCAGGGGGATTGAAGCTAGATGATCTTTAAGGTCCCTTCCTCAGGGAAGTTATGAGTGCTGCTTATGTCAGTCACTTTCACATGGATATATATCCAAGGTCTGCATAAACCCAGCTTGGGGCATAAGCAGCATTTCTATCTCYGAACTCTACACAAATCATAGCACGAAGTTTGGCCCACAGTAAAAATTAACTGCACTTTGGCAAAGCTARCATGCAATCAAAAGTATTATAAACTACTTCGCAAAAAACAGACGTGAAAAGCAGTTCAAAATAATGCCTGCTTTTAAAGCATTAGAAGCACGCATCAGTATTAAAACCAAGCTATTTCTGATCATCCATAGCAAGCGTTCCCTAGATGTGGATATGCTTCATATGTCTACTTGTTTCACATTTRCTGTCTTACAAACAGCCCTCAGCTCTTTAGTTGAATTTCTAAGATGTTTAATAGCATACATTTACTAAAATCTTGTTGCTTCTCCTATGAGGAGTCACACAGTGTGACTCTTGAGTTGCAAAATGACCTCATGACTCAATAGGTAAGACGAAGAATATTCCTCATCCCCTTCTCATTTTAAACTTTTTGTCAGTCAGCAATGGATCTTTATCACAGCCAAGTCTTCTGAAGATAAAGATGCTGCACTTCTCCATTCACASTTCACCTTTGAGACAGAATTTCACAGGGAGAAGCCCAGTTATTTAATGGCCAGACTGTCCCAGACTTCTTGTCAAATATCACGAGCAGTGATAGGGATTGTGGACAGTGATCTSACAGATGAAGACTACTTTCGAGGCCTGTAAACAAATTTATCTATTGTTGAAAATCAAAGGGCAATTCTCTCCATTAAAATGATCGAAAGCCTCCAGGGTTGGTACAGTCCTCACCATATCTCAGCAGTGAGAGAAACCGACAGTTCCCACTCACAGCCTCAGAATTTTCTTCATAGTAGTAAATAGGAGCACCTGCACCAGGTCCTTTTATTAGTGGCTATTTGTATACATTCAAAACCCTTCAAAAATCTGCTTGCCAGGAACATTTAACCACTTCAGAGAGATAAAGGAGACCAAATCCATACTCTGAAAAGGTGCAGTAACAGAATCGTTTGTTTTCTTCTTCAGTACACACATGTTCTTATTTGTAAACAGAACTATTTTTAACCTGGCAAAGCTCTCTGTAAAAAACAAGACCTCCTCACACTACCACCAAGAGTCCTGAACCTGCTGTAAAAGAAAAAAAGATTGTATTTAAGTTATTATATACATTAGAAAGTAGTTCTGATTTCATGCAAAAAGGTTCTTGTGACTTTGAACAAGTCCCTGGGAACTTTGCATCATGTGTTAATCAAGATCAAACAAGACTGAGTGGACAGGTATATAATATATAATATTGAAGGGAGGGGAAAAGTACCAGTTGGGGAAGGCATTCAAAGGGGTTAACATTAGCCCCTGCAGGTTAATGCCTCAAYTGCTTTCTCCAGCCAGTGAAGAGATAAAGGCTTCTCAGACAGCCATTCAGAGCTGAAGATTTGTTTAGCTACACTGAATCTCTCTGGAGGACTTCAACTTGTTAACTTCAGAAGCAGCCTGCAGAGATTAGCCTCAAAAAGATCACACTTGGTTTTGTGAACACTCCCCAGTATTTTATTTACCTTCAATCAGCAGCTGAAATTCACTAGTGAGATGTACTRTTGGGTATACTGTATTTAACTCTGAACACTGCGCTGCACATGGACTGAAGTTCAGCCAGCTGGAGCCCAGCACTCCTGCTACAATCACTGGGACAGTATTCACAGCACTGCTAGGATTGGCTGCAGGCAGGATTGAACTTTTCCCAGTGCCCCACTGAAGTGCTCTGTTTGAAGGCCACCTGCATGCTGCCATACAAAGGACTGCTGTGCCCCAGCACCTTCAGAATCCACTCATTGTGCAGTTGTGCTGGCACAGCTCCTTCTCTCGCTCCAACTGCTCCTCGGATCACTGGAGCAGCGGTGGGAGCTGGGCTTTTGTGATCAAGCTAAACACAAAGAACAAGAATTCTCAACTTTTGAGACCTACTGTCAACAATTTTTATGATTGTTCCTTAGTAACAAGAAGAAAGGAAAATGGYCTTTTCATCTCAAACACAGGATAAAGTTGCATTTTGTGACAAGAGCACAGCAAAAAAACCATACTGCCGACAGAACTTATAATCGGGGCCATTTTCTAACTTCTTCCATTCTGCTGTACTTCATCAGATCACTGTGCTTTTGTCCCTGAAAAAGGTTCACGATACCTTCAAATTTTATCAAAACTTCTATGATCTCATATAAACCAAAAGAACAATTAGACAATTAGAGATATTTGAAAGTTTTGGTGGGACTTTTCACAATTTATGCTTCTGCCAATTTTTTTTTCACAGAATATCTTTGTAACAGAAGTCAGCCATCCTTTTACAAATGCAGAATACAGAAAAAAAGACTTCAGCAAAGGTGTGACAAAGTGAATCAYAAACAACACAAATCTCTTTTTCAGCACCATTCAGGTTATAACCWGAGCAGAAAACAACTCAACTGCCAGACAGAGTTGATTTCCAAAGCACACCGTAAGGTATGGATAGAYGGACCAGTATAAATCTGGGAGCACACCATTTCCACAATCTTCCAACAACTACCAAGCCCTAGAAACTTAAAGTTTCCTATACAGTCATGTCACACAGGACTGAACAAAATGAATCTGCAAAGGTTGAGTCAACCTGCAAAGATTAGTAAATACGTCTTAGCACTGAAATTGTCTCTTTACCAAACAGAAAAGCCATGTTCAGATTTCAGAGGCCATATTGAGACAAAGGTGTAATGAACAGAGTACTAAAAATACCAGTTATTTTTCAAAATGAACAAATTCTTAGCATGTTACATAAACTACCTGCAATGCAGTATGTCAAACAAATACTTTGTGCTGTGTTATAACCTAAGTAACAGTGTGAGAAATGTTAGCCACCACATGAAATCGTTTTTACATAACCCTCAATTATATAAACATCAGAGCATCCTAGTTTCAAAATGCAGTAAACCATGATTCTTTTTCAAAAACACTGGACCTTCAGACAGGAAAAAACCCAAGATTCCTGTTTGTTATATTCCAATATCAGGTGCTTTTTCAAGCATTTAGTCAAGAGATTTGCAGCTAAAAATAACAAGCAAATAATTTCACTCATACTAATTATATTGTGGCATTAGATTAACAAAAACTATGCACTCTGCCCTTCAGAGCAGTGTTCTGTAGAATTCTGCATAATAACAATCTTTTGGCTTAAAATGAATCCCAAAGCACAYTGAATAATGAACAGGAACAGATTTTAATTATTGTCAAACGAAGAATAGGAGAGGAACAACGTTTGCACTTTTTTATTTAATTGTTCATTAAAGTAAAGAAAAATACAGAATTTACAATTTCTGTTGAAWTTGGAAGCTACTTATAGGCAAATATTGATTTCTGAAAAGTTTCCTTTTCTTTATTTCCTCAGCTTACACCCACTCAGAAGAGCATTTTGTACTTCTGCATTATCTGACACATTATCTAAACATCCTTCTAAAAGCATGATGATTGCACAGGACAGTTGTATTTRTGACAATACTCATTTACTGCAATACCCATTGTTCTTTCTGTTCAACTCAGTAAAACAGAGAAAAATGCAATATGGTAAGATTTTGCCAAATACATTAAATCACAGCATAGACAACCAGGTCAAGAAAAGCAGCAATTTCTCTACTTCTGATAGTGTACACCTGGCAATTTCTATTCTGTACAAAAACATTTCAGTGAATTCTATGCTGTTTTCTATGTAACAGGCAGCAACAAAACCAAGACCTCTGGAAAGAACCAGTGTTAGTTTACTGAAAAAAGAATTACATATTTGACCAGTCTACACATGCCCAAATTACTCTGCAATCCTTCCCAGCTGATGGCACTTCATGTGAGGAGACTGGGTCTCATAAATTCTCTGAAATTGAGATTAATTTAACTTCACAGTACGTCAAAATGAAGTCTTAAAACACAGAAATCTCTGTTTTCTCCTTTACCTCAAATACTTGCAGCAATTACATCTTAGAATTACTTTGGAACATTTGGCAGCTGTTTACTTATTTGAGTAATAAATTTCCTGAAAAATCCCTTCTACTTGAGATCAATACTTAAGCCAAGTGAAAGCTGTTCCCCAAAACATGGAAATAACTTTAGGAAAAAAAAAAGGACAGGAAAAAMCCCAACTTTTAGCACACAGTAGGAATAATTTCTTTGTAGCAACACCATAACACAGTTTCCCCTTTCATGAAGCAGGCYCAACAATATCCAGTATTTTAAGTATCTATTGATGGTGGCTGTGTTTACCCTTGTGGTGTCAATAACACCTATAGAGAAGTATGTCTGTCTCACAGCAACRTAACATGCAATCAGCCTGTTCTTCTACTAGGCAGAGAAGAAACAGTGCATGAGTTAATGTATTTTAACAGGAAAAGGAACCTTTATCTGTGTTTCCAAAAAAAAAAAAAAAAGAAATCCTGGGAAGTAATTTTTGCTTGCTTAAAAAAAGTCCAATTTGTGAGTTGCATTTTGGAGTTCCAAAATAAATAAGACCTCTGCTGCACAGCAATGTCACTGATTCCCCAGCTCTCAGGAGATGTTATGAGCTCCCAACACGATCTCTGGGAATGAGCCGTAGATCTGAACCGTGCTTTAGAAACACATTTCCTACACAAAGGAAGAAAACAGGATGTATTACTAACCAAGAAAATACAATGTTCCCTCAATAAACACATTTGAAGGATAAGTGTTAAGTCAGTGCTTAATAGCTTCATAGTAATTCTTCTGACATACCAGAAATAAAGTTTTCATGTTTCCACAGAATTTTATCTTGCCCCTCTTCTTCCAAGGAGCTCTTTAAATAAAAATGTTAGACCTTGCAAAGGGTAGCCTTTCAAACGTTGCAGTTCCATGCTCAAATGCCTCATTTCGCTTAAAAGCCATAATCATTTCAAGAACAGAAAATGAAGTTTTACTTTTCCATAATTATTTTGTTATCTTGAGGTCATTCATGCATTCATTAATTTTTAATTCTCTCCTTGGTTCAGTACTTATCAGGTTTGAACTTCAGAACCTCAACTGCACTTTTCTTTTGGGAAGGTTCTCCAAATGTCCAAGCATAAGTTACTCATTTTAGCATAAAAATCCCTTTCAACTTATTTATTACTGTATTGTCTTAATCATCATAGTCTTTCCCAGAAGACATAATAAAAATTAGAAGTTTCTAATATTTAGATGCATTGCATTTTTTTTTTATGTATTTAGGTTGCTATTTTTTCCTATTAAATGTAACRTTTGAAAATGAAACCACATCACTAAGTTACGTATTTATTTAATTAATATATGGAATATTTACTTTTTTGCTTCATACTACTACTGCACAAAACAGACTATRTTTGATTCCTTATTCAACCTTGCATTGACTTCTACAACAGAGTAATTCTATTTCTCTCCCAGGCATCCCATTCCAGGGAYGTAGAGTGCTCTCAAAATAAGATTAAGATATTTGACATCCATTTAAGTTGTCTGCATATTAGAACAAAGCTACCCTTTTTTGAACTCCACTACTCCAGCAAGTGGATCAGGATCAAAATCACTGTATATGTTCAACATAATGACCCTCAGAAAATCAATTCAAAAGAACATGGTATCAGAAGACATTCTGATCTTACAGATCTGCCAAGACCAGGCACTGAAGAGATCTAWAAAACCTACTGAATGCAAACCTGTTTCACCAGCAAAACAGAGAACTGCCTACTAGCCTTACTATTCTAGATTGGAAACATCTTATTGTAAGGGCCATCATAAAATTCTGAACATTTTACAACAGCCCTCAGCTGCATCTCATGGAGACAGCAACTCACCTCACCTCAGTCTGTTTTCATCATTAATATCACACTGTTTTATTAAAGTTATAGCATACTACTCCCTGAACTATCAAGGATTTAAAATTGAAATCAATACAGAGATTAAGTGCTAAGCCTAGCTCTTTCAGCTTTCATTTCCTCTGCTCCATGAAATCATCTAAGGAAAATGAAAGTCATACTTGAGTGCCTTTTTTCAGAAAGGAGGGGAAATCGTGCAACAGTACAAAACCTCTGAAATCCCCAAGGATTACTAAAATTTTGGAAGTTTTTGAAGACTAAAGTAACTGTTCAATCTGTACAGACTGTGATATATGAAGAAAAAATAAAAAGGAGAAGGGAAAGGTGTAGATTTTGAGATACCAATTAATGAGGCTGAACAGAAAATTATACCTAAATTATGTATGTTTACTTGTAAACTGAGGAGGGACTTTGGCCTGAGCACTAGGTTTGGTGTAGGTTACATTTTGCTTGTTTTGTTTGGATTGATTTTGGAGGTTTTGTTGTGGACTGGTTTGTTTTGTTCCCAGTTAAGGGCAACATCACACAGCATTGCCAGAGCACCTATATTAAAGAAATATAACCCATGTGCCTAATTTTACATCTGCAGAATAAGGCAGTGATGACAACATTTTGCATCTAGATGCTTTTAATTTACCTGTTTCTTGATTATGTGATGCTGATTTATACTACTGAACAATTCCTCAATATTTATAAGGGCTTAGGAGAGGTAAAGTAAATCAACTGGAGATGTGAATTCAATATGCACAGCTGCAAGTACAATGACCTAYTGTATGGATGCTATGGATGCTTTCACTCAGTAGTCAAGTAGTTCTAAACACATTTACTTTAAAGGATTAAGCTACAACTGATTTAAGCTACATGATACAAAAAGAAAGCATATTGCTGAGGAAGAGAAACAGCCTAAGTAGACCCTAAGCAATTTTACCATTTTGCCATGACCAAGCRTATTAAAAACAGATAATAAAACTAATAATTAATTTAGTTACTAGATCATCACCCACACGTAAAGCCACATTTTCACATGAACACTGATGAATACTTAGGCAAAATAACAAGTTTTAAATACTGGGATTCATGCACAGYAACTTACCTGCTGTCTGGGCAGGGTTTATTCCTATACCATCTAGGAAGGAGAAAAAAAAAAAAAAAAGAAGATGAAACAGCCATATTACAATTTATTATATTACACTCACAGCTCAAAAAACATACCAGCAAGATACAACTATTACATGAAGTCATCATGCAGCTATTTCCTACAGGCAAAAACATGGGAACTGACAAGAAACCTTTGGCATGGAGAAGTCCAAGCTATATATTTGGACAAAACTGAATTAGTGGTTTAGTATCTTCACYCCATGCATAAAAAATTTAAATAATGCTGCAATATTATTAAATTTGATTTGCCGTACGGAGAGTTTGTGAAACATGAGACAGAACTGATTTTATAAATAAACTTTCACTGAAACTTCAATACAAAAACATTTAAAAATACATATATAAACTATATTCTTACCGTTTGTTATAATGGCACTTGTTGCTGCAGGAACTTTGAACTAAAGGAAATAAGAGTAGGACAAAACAGCATAAGAGACATAGTTAAAGCAGAAAACATGTGAGTAATATTAAAATTATAATTTTAGCTGGGTCAGGTAAAAATAAAATGAGAAAAGAGTTCCTTCAGACTTACAGATAAAACTAACTTTATTTAATGCATATGGATGACTATTTTAGTAGTCCACAAATGGACATTTTTTTCTAACTATTGTGCAATGTACCCCTGTGACATGTACCAGGTAGCTCTAAAATATGAAGGAAAAAATCCAATAGATACCATACACCATAAATGATTTTTTTTCTAACTAGGCCAAGTCTGGTTGTGATTTGACAAATTCTAAGTTTTTGAGAGATGCCTCAGCAGAAACTTCCTAAGGCTGAATAGCCAGAACTTAAACACTTCTCTGCCCTGACAGTTTTAATCACTGACAGGATAATGCACTTCCCCTGGAGAACAACTAACAACTTTGCCCAAATTTTGATCTTTTCCATATATGCATAATTTAAGGTACTGTGAAACTGGTTCTTGAAACACAACACACTGCATTAGTTAACGTTAAGGTATGCAGTTCAAGGAATGAAAAAACATTCATATAATATGAAAGTTAACTGTCATTCTTTTYAATGCCAGTTCACAAGGGGCTTCATTCCTAGGGAAGGGTTTAACGATCATTTTTTGCTCTTTGTTTACAAAGTGCTTCACTCTGCCTGGTCTCAAAAGAGATGCAAAAAGCTTCAGAATAACCTGAGGTTAAACAGCAAAACTCCCACAGATACTCAAAATACTCACACCATTCAAAAGAACGGTTTGCTAAACGTGAATATTTAAGTCAGTAATGATTCTCTAAATTCACTTCTCAGATGACCGTATCACTAACGAACATTGTGGTTCCATRAGTAGGTGAAGTTAACAGTTCAACAGCAACCCTCACCAGAAGTGGCACCTCCCTTTCAACATCTCCAACTACTCACTCACACTCATTTCTGGTACCTCAGACTTGTTTGCTAGAGTTTTCAGTCTAGGTCTCTATGTATGGGTTGTGTTGGCACACCTGTATTTATACAGAATAAATATAACTAGGGAAAATATAGTAAAACCCTCCAATTAAATCATCAAATATCTTTAACAGCAAGCAATATTCCATATAACATTCTCTTCAAGGAGATTTACAACAAAAAMCAATCCAGAACTTCCCCCCACAAGCTGTGTTTCCTCTAATAATTTTTGTCACATCATGGTGTAACAGTTACAGCACAAGGAGACTCAAGACATGGAGTCCATTATCCTTYCTAACTATTTTATTACAATTAAAATGCTCAAATGAAAGAAATTTTCAATAACCCAAAAMTTCCCAGGTTTTCCTAAAAAGACAGAGGGAGAACTGCAAGAACAGACTCTCAGCTGATTTTCTGCCAGTTAGATGAAGAGACCCATCATACTTCTGAGCACTTGATCCTACTATTTACAGTAAATGTCTCTTAATCTTTCGGTGCTTAATCTAAACAACACGATACATCTCTTCAAATATATTATGTGGGCAATTTAAACACCTAATGATTTAGGATTCCATGTGAAAGATCAACACTCAGAAGCCAGAGAGCACACTATCCACATCTTCTTCCCTTAAATCCCATATGGCTACATCCTATATCCCATAGGGCTGATCTCAATACCTTTCGCAATCAAAAACTCCRTCTTTCAAAGTCAGAGGTTACTAGAACTAAATGTGAAAAGAGTTTAAGAGTTTCCTGGATAATTYTGGAGAATTTTCCTGATATTCCACATAAAAAATTTCAGTATTAAGTATCCAATATCCAACCTTTTAATTCTCCTCACTGTCACAAATTTTTCCATCACTGATATAAAATAGTTAATTACAAAGAACAGAAAGCACCTCAATGCCATCTGCTGATGCATAAATTGTGCAAGGATCAMTAATTTTAGGACTCTACAAGTTCTGCCAGACCCTCCCTGAGGCCAGTAAAGCTTGTGACCATCTGTAAYCAACAGCAGCTCCTTGTGCTGAATTAACCACTTCATTTTTATCATTAAAAAAGCATTTGCTTTCAAGAACATGCAAAATGTTAGAGACCAACATCATCACCCTCTACTTACTTCTTCTGCAGCAAACTTGAGGACAGCTGTGAAAGGTGTGCTCTCAGGCACGCTYAACCTGAAATCACAACACAAGTAAATACGTGGCTGCCAAAATAAACCAAAAAGCAACTTTGTCTGCTGGTAAAGTACTGYTTGTAACTTCACTTTTACCAAGGGAAGTACTTTGGCCAAAGCTGTGCAAGCCCTATTCAAGGGGAGAACAGGTCGCTGGTGGGTGTGAGATGCTTCAAGAGAAGCATTTTTAGTAGATAATGGGAACACCTTTAAGTTTCAGCAGATGTAGCAAATCTCAGGTGTGGGATTAGGCTCCATAGCAATGTCCTCTCCAGGAGGAGAGACCTCGGCCTCAAGCTGTGGCAGGGACGGCTCAGGTGGAACATCAGGAAAACATTTTCCACTGAAAGGGYTRTCAAACACTGGAACGGGCTGCTCAGGGARATGGTGGGGTTACCGCCCCTGGAGGTGTTCAAGAAAGGCCTGGACGCGGGCTGTAGTGCCACGGTCTGCTTGACAAGGAAGTGGTCGGGCAAAGGTTGGASTCAATGATCCCAGAGATCTTTCCCAACCTGAATTAGTCTGTGACTCTGTGGAAGACGCGCATGGCAGCGGGGCAAACCAGGAATGCCCCGAGAGCAGGGCTAACCACAGACATCGCCTGTCATTCCACAGCGAGGGAGACAAACGCCGTTCCCGCAGGCGGAATGCCCCGCGGGATGGCCATTAGAGGATGCCCCGCTTCCACTTCCCCGCCGCCCCACGCAGCGCCGGCACTCACACTTTGTAAGGCAACCGGGGGTCCGAGGTGAGCGTCACTTTAAAGGTGACCTTCGACCTGTGGAGAGATCAGGGGRTTAGGGCTGGGTGAGGGAGCGCGGGGGGCTGCGGGACCCCCGTGCGGTCCCTCCCTCMCTCACTCACATGGTGCTCCCGGGGCCGCCGCCGCTCCCACCGACACGTCAGCGCCGCCCGCAGCACAGGGACCTGCGCCGGCCCTCGGCTGCCCGAGGCGCGCCTGACCACAAAGGGAAGGTAACATGCCCTGCTGACCCACTGTGAGGCAGAGAGGGGCTGTGATCGTCCTCGTTGCCTCACTGCAGATGGGAAAGAGAAAATCTGAGGAGGGGGCGAGGCGCAGCGGAGAAAGGCGGGGAGGTTTTCTAATGAGGCAGTAGCAGTGGCCGTTCCGCGGCCGAGGTAGGACCCCGGCACCGGGACCCGGCGCTTCCGTAGGCGCTGGAGGGAGGCGCGGGAGGGACGGGGAGGGAGCGGGGCCGGGACGGGCGGGATCGCGGGCTCGGCCGGCTGCGGGCACACCAGGGAGTGTGCAGGAGTGAAGGGTTTGGTAACCGGAGGGCACATCTAGTGTGCTGTGTCCAGTTCTGGACTCCTCAGTGCAAGAGGCAAGTGGGTCCTGGAGAGGGTCCAGCGCAGGACCACAAAGATGATGAGGGGTCTGGAATATCTTATGAGAGAGAGAGAGAGGAGAGCTGAGCCTGTTCAGTTTGGAGAAATGGCTGAGGAGGGATCTCATTAATGCATATAAATACCCCAAAGACTAGTGCCAAGAGAATCGTGCCAGATTTTCAGTGGTGGCCAGCGACGGGACGAGTAGCAATGGCCAGGAGCTAAACATAAGTTCCAGCTCGACGTGAGGAACAACTTCTTTACACTGAGGGAGGCAGAGCACTGGAACAGGCTGCCCAGGGAGATCGTGGAGTCTCCCATTCTGGAGACTTTCAAAACCCACCTGGACACGTTCCTGTGTAATCTGTTCTAGGTAACCCTGTCTTGTCTGGGGTTTGGAGTAGATCATGTCCAGAGGTCCTTTCTAACCCTAATAATTTTGTGATCCCACTTGGCTCTCAAACCAAAATGGTCTGCTTGTTGAAGTTGCTTGTTGAAGTTATGCARGCAAAAGTGAATGCAAACACTGATTCCTATCCCCTTAATATTTAAAACTGTTCACATCTTMCTTGTGATGAGGGAGCTAGAACTGGAGTTTTGTTTGGATAGTCATGGATACTTTTATGGCAGAAAACCAGCAGGTTCCGCTTTTGTTTGTGACTTTTGACAAATCAGTTTCTCTTTAATAAGGTGGAATGGAACTGCAAAGTAATTTTTGTCTTTAATATTCATTTATCTGCTAATACAGATGATGACTGAATTTTCAACTCTGATATGTCAGTATTATTCCTATAGAAGATAATTTTGTCAGATTGCTCTCATATTTTCCCCAGTTTCTGCAGTCTGCAGGAAGGACAGCATTCACTGCAGATGAAGTGCTTGGTGTCACACACTGCTTACCAAACTGGTCATGGCAAAGCACTTTGTTGTGTTCACCTTTGCTGGGGTCTCAGGGTTATGGTARATGAGATGCTGTACAAAAGGCAATTGATACATTGTGGTCATTAATTTTTTTCCTAAGGACTGGCTTGTTGCCCAGGCATGAAATTCAGCTTTTCACCCTTGTGCTGTTCTTACATGAACATAGACCAAACTGGAAAAAAAACCAAAAAAAACCAAAAAAAAAAACTTAAAAAAAACCAAGAAGTTCACTATCAGCTTGTCCAATGGCATTCCTATTTCCCAGTATCTCCTGCATTTATGTTACTGTGTCTTTTTTCATAGCTGTATTTAATTTGTGGGTTGTACACAKTTTGTAATCCATTAATGATCTCATGGCTTTTTCATCCCTGTGCTTTTAAGAGATCACACCTGAAATTGGAACTAATTAATACTCATCTCTTAGTATTTAACTTTGCATTTAGTTTAGCTAAATGTCATCCTGTATTTATTATTGCCCTTTTCAAAATCAGATTTTTTTTCTGTATGTATGATGTTATGGCTTTGGTTTGTGTAGCTCTCTCTTATCTGCAGCTTTCATTAATGCATTGCTGTCTGCTGTTCCAAGGTCATGAATGCAGATGTGAAATAAAAGACTGAACTTTTCAACACTTMATTTCTGGCCTCTCACTATAAGTACTTCACCTCTGAGGGAATAAGCAGATCCAAATCTTTACATTGTTGGAACTGGACCGTGTTTAGTACCCAGATTTACTTTGTTAAATCCAATTTGAGAATATGTGTGTTAYAGTGCTGAGAACAGTCTAAATCCAGGCCTGACTAGTCCTGCGTTCTGGCCATGTGGTCTTGGCCTCAGTCGAGCAAAGGATCCAGTGCTTGTGACCAGGTAGAGGATCTGTTCAGGAAACTGATTTGGCAAAACACCCCAAATTTTCCTTCTGTGTGGTTTAATGTGGCTGTCTTAACAAACCACCAGCAAAGAGGGACATGAGGAAGCACAGCTAGTTGGCAGTGATACTGTACTGCACCTTAGGTTGGYTTGAGGTGCTGTGGAGCTGTATTCTGAGCAGGCATCAAGAGTTTCATGGTAAGGCCAGGGTGTGGTGSGCTGACCCTGGCTGAATGCCAGCTGCCCAGGGAAGCCGCTCTGTTATGCCTCAACTCTGAAGAGGAGTGAAAACATAATGAAAGACTCATTGGTTGAGATAAGGGCAGRGAGAGTTCAGTCACCAATTACTGTAAATGACAAAAGGAATGACAATTTCAGCAATTAGTTMAAACAGTTGGGATCTCTGGCAATATGTAAATGCAGTTGTTCAACGGAAAGCTTTTAGGTCAGGAAAACAAAAAAAATTTACAAACCAGAAAATAACAATATAGCCCCCTGGATGCTGTGGATGTTACTGAGATGAGCTAGAATACCTCTGACAACTCTTTGGGCAAGACCTTCTAGTTGTTAATAGCATTGCAAGACAGAAAATAAYGGCAGTAAATAGAAGCTGTTCATCCCATGTGCCTATAATTCCACCTGGCTGGGCCTACTGCAGTTGGGTTGAGAAGGAAAATAGAACAATAGCCACAACACAGAGTAGAAAGTACTGGAGAACTGTGTTTAAAGTAATGTTACTTAGCCTGCTTTTATTCTTTCCTGCTTTGTTTCCTGCCCTCCCTTACTGTAGTCTCTGTTAGCTACAGYATATTGTGGAGCATTCAAGTAGAGCTGCCCCATGATACAGAACTGTGAATCACAATTTCCTGCTCCTTCAACATCAAGTCAACATGACCAGTTTGGAGCCTGGCCATAAAATTARGCTTAAGTGTTTGTATTTTTGAAAGATTTCTCCTTTGCTTCTGAAGCACACACTGTGACTTAAATCTTCTAAACATCATTGCATTTCTATGTTCATGAGTGCATGTGCCATTTAAAGAATGCCAGGTTTTGTGCCCATGTGGAGGAAGAGCTTATTACATAAGCATCTATGCAAAGAACTCTATGGAAGTATCAAATATGGAATTTTAAGAAATGCAGTAAAACATCTTCCACCTGCAAAATGTGCTTTTAGCTTGTCAGTTTTGGACTGAATAATGAATGTTTGACTTCCAGGAATCTGTGGTGAAACAGTACTGAATTAAGCCTTTTAGCAGGTACCACAAAATTAGGTCTTGGCACYAGCATACTTTTCTTCCGTGCTTGCAATGAATTAAATAATGAGCATTGCCAAGYAATGTGTTACAGGAGGAAGAGGCCAGAAGAAACACAGCATTTCTCCAATCAACCACTTCCATACCAAGCACTTCCCTTCATGGAACAGTCTGATCCCTTCAGCTCTTAGTGAGGCTGTGATTTCACATGTGGGATTGAGAAGTGCTAACTCCCTTGAAAAAGGAGAGATCCTGTATTTACCCCCACTTTTGCCTTGCCATCTGCTTCTGGCCTCCTGGCTACTTGGCCTGTCTTTGTACTTGGGGGACACAGCAGTGAGTCAATTCAAATCAGCAGAAGATGCTGGCTCAGAGCTCAGGGAAAGGTCTGAACAGACACAGCAGAGGATGCAAGGAGATCTTCGCTTTTGGTTAGTAGGGAATCACAGAGTCATAGAATTCTTTGGGTTGGAAAAGACCTTCAAGATCACTGAGCCAAGTGTTAACATGTTTGGACTTGATGGTCTTAAAGGTCTTAGAGATAAGGTTTCTTTTTGATACCATTTCCTGTAGTCAGGGTGCTGGAGTCCTCCTTTGGCTGGTGCATTCCCTTAACTCTCTTTTGGCTCAGCATGTTGGCATCTCTTGGTGCTCCCCTGATTTTCCCGAGCTCAATGGTAACTCTGTGACCCATCCCAGTACATGGAGGTACCTGCTTGGCTGCAGAATCCTCCTGTGTCAGCAGGAGACAACTGCCTTTCTCAAGCAGAGTCTGGTAGGATCCTTCTGCAGGAAGTTCAACCCTCCAGAAAGGAAGCAGTTGCACCTCATCATATCTTAAGTTGTTTTTGTTGCAGTTTGTTCTATGTTTTCTCCTCTATTTTTTTAAACAGAATTAGTGGTGTAACATACCATATAAATTTAACCTGCTTAAACTAACCTGTTGTTACACCYCAGTAAGAAAACTTTAACCTCCTTTCAACAGGGAGTTTCTACTCTCATATGGGCCTGTAGCCCATATGAGACTTTTGTTCCTTGTTGTGTCACTGCATTTCTCTGTAAAATATAGGCATACATAGGGGTTTTAAAAAGTGTTGTTAAGCCAAAGATAGAGGAAGATTATAACACTCTAGAAATGCCATGCAAAGTTAATCATCAGACAGTTTGACACATCTTCATAATCTTCCTCTAACAAAACAATRATTAAAACCTATTGCAGTTCTCTTKTGTCACAAACATTTTACTAAAATAATTAATCAAAATGAGATTATCACATACAAATGTCATATTAGTCATACAGAAGTCATAATGCAAGGTCTCTAGACTCCAGAAATTTTCTTTTATGCGTGGATGTGGTTATATAGTACAGATAACCACATATCAAAACAAGGATTAATCTTCTGAAATACCAGCACTGGATTTTTTTTT
>QVAJ01000064.1:3363852-3398659 GCA_003546035.1 Mixornis gularis | reverse complement strand
ATATATATATACATATATATATAAAAATATATACAGTGTGTCCTATTATCAAGAATTTGTATGAAATAATTTTAATTCTGAATAATTTTTCATATGAATAAGTTTTTGGGTATCCCAGTCATCTTAAAAATATTTTGATTTATCTCTCTTTTGTCCCGATGACAGTTATGGATGTTTTTAATGATGCCAATGCTTTTGTGATACTTTGCTTTTATATACAGTAAATGGTTTTAAAATGTTTTCCATAAGAGTCATATTCATGTTTCAGTTGGGCACTAAGAAATAAAATTCCATCTTTTCTTTGGAGACTGTTTAATAAACTGCAGTTATTCARATCTGAGGGGAGTTGACCCATTCTTCTGGTGAGGAAAGAAAGACATTTTCATGGAAGATAGGGAAATAAAGAAAGCATATCCAGATCTAGATAATTAACCTTTTCCCTGAAATTGTTAACTTTATCAAAAGTATTTTTGCTTGATTATGCAATGATGACAGTTGTCTTTGGGCTTGATAAAATATTTTATTAACTGTGCTTTGGAGAATTGTGAGGAGATTGTATTTTGTCAGCTAGTCACCAGTCCCAGAAAATACATGTACATTTATTACCTGTCTGCTGCAGCAAATTCTKTGATCTGAGCATGCTGCTCTGAAACAGCCCTGTATTTATTTCATATAATTATGCAGATTCTTTTCTCCAGTAAACTGCTCTGTGTGTTGATTTTCTTGTGCCCATCATCAGGCTGTGCAGTTCTGTCATTTAGTTTTACTACTATTGTATGTTACAGTGGGTTGGCTTGCTACTGGAGATAAAATCACCTTATTTACAGGATGATTCAGAGAACTGGTCAATACACACAAACATGTTGCAGACTCCGACAGTGAAACGTAAGAGTGTGCTGCAGCATAAATTTAGGTTAGGAATATATTTATTTTGGTATCCCTTTTTTTTCCTGTAGAGAATAAATACAAATCCAACCAAGGCGCTTTTACAATACTACCAGGGTGGTTTTTTTATTGTGCTGTTTCATTGCTTAGGCAGATTGGGTTTTACATGCAGATTTAAATTGTTATGAGCATCGTGAAAAATTCAGTGAGAATTTTTCATCCAAAATTTCATCCTTTATGTGCAGCAAGACTCCTGATTCAGCTCCTACTGCAATTTAATTATTCATGAAGTGCCTAGGCTATTAGATTTTTTAACGAGGAATACTTCTTATTAATAAACTTTAAATAAATCAGGTTATTCTAGTGACTTCACAGTTAACATTTAAATAAAAAGGACTACACAGATACTTGATGAAGTGAAGCAAGAAATTAGGCCAAATTATGTTTCCTTTTTTGAATGTAAAGACTGGTGAAGAGAAGAAGACTAAAGAAGAAATTAATTTCAGGTCCAGGAAGTTGTGATTCCAAAAGGCCTAGTGTAAGATTTCAGTTKTGATACCACTCACAGTTCTTTAAACAAGGTGACCTAGTATATATTCCCCTTATCCAGGCATTTGTTATGAAGATACATCTTGTATTTTTCTTCTCCATTTTGTTCTCTTTGATGGCAAGGCCAGAAGAGAGTTTATATAATCTGAAAGTATTATTGCACTGTTTTCTCTGTCATGCAGCTGAGGTTACACAGATCACTACTTTCGTGTTTGAAGGGATTAGAAGAGAGATTTACAGAAGGTGGTGCATCTCGGTGAAAATGAAAGAGAAGTGAAAACCTACATTGTGTTTGCAAAGGATGGATTTTTAAATTGCCAATTTTTTTTTTTTCTTTTTTTTTTTTGCAAAAAGATAAACACGACCTTTAATTTTCTTCATCTAGAACAGTCCTTTCTAACCTGCTGTGGTTCAGGACACCAGCCTTCAAATTGTGGCTCTGTTTATCAGGATTTGCATTCTAATTTCCTTGGGTACAAAGCCAAGTATTTCTCTGCATGTCGCCTTCCTGCGGGCTTCTTAATTGATCGGAGGTTTAGCTGGCATGTTCTGACCTGGGAAATGTGCCTCCTTGTGAGGTGCTTGCTGTAGCACAATGCTGAAGATTTTCCTGAGCATTTAAGATGCTTTGGCCTTAGACGTGGTAAGAAACTTCTTTTTTCCGGACCATTACCCATAAAACAAAATCAATTCTAGTAAGTGCAAAATTATATTGGCATAAGGGATTTTTAAGCTCTGGAGCGTAACACTGTTTAGAAATACAAGAACCATGCAGGGAACAGAAAATGACCCTTAACTAGCAAATGAAGACCAGAGTCAYGGCTTCTTGTGCCCAATGAATTTCTGAAGAACGTATAATTCATTTCAGTAACTTGGTGCTTTCCATTGCAGGGGTTTTTATGCAGCATATTATCTTGTTAAAATATCTTTATGCYGTCTCTTAAATGCTACTGTTTAGCAAGGCTTAGAAAAATATATTAACACCTTTAAATCCTCTGACTGCAATAAATTTTAACTGCAAATCCAGCACTACTACAGAATTTGTAGGGTTCAGCTGACAAAATCTTAGTGCCAACTTTGTAAATATCTTTACCTAAGCTAGTTCCCTTGTGTTCCCTTTATATTCAAGGAAAAAAGAAGGCACTTCTAGTGCACAATTTCTGTTAWTTTGAAGTAGACATCTGAAAAAATGAGCTATTTCCTCAAAGGGCTAATTTCTTTCTAAACTKACAACAGGGAGAGCCTAGACTGGCTAGCTCTCATATTGACATTTACTTCATGCAAACGGGGTTTGGTGACATGAACCCCACACCTTGTTCATGCCCCTAAGTTGTTCTGGAGCTTCATTATTCAGGCCCCTGTTCCRCTGTTTCTCTTGTAGAACTTCTGGTACTCAGGTGAACTCAACTTGATTTTGTATTGTTCTTTCATTACAATATGAGGAGACAAAGCATAAAAGATAATACCAATCTTTTAAAAACCCAGCAAAATACCAGTTAACAATCATTCCTTGGCATGAAAGTAAAATCACATTATGATCTGGAAGAAGAAAAAAGTGCAAATAAATACAGTAATGGTTACCATTCTCGTGCAAGAGCAAAAGAATAATCACATTTTACATTTCAGGGCCAACTTTAGTTGAGGATGATGTGATGCCTTCACAGAAGAGGGCATCTTTCATCTGCAGAATTAAACTCTTTAAGTCTTCCTCTTATGAAAAGAGAAAAAACAGTGAGTGTTTTAGTGTTGATTTAAATGTTCACCTAGATGTCTTACCTTCATGTCCTCTATCCTGATGACATTGCTTGTACTGGGATCAGTTTTCCCATCACATGGAGTCAGTTTAGATTATTACATTTCAAAGTGTAGCAGATAATTRTCATTTTCCAAAAGGTTCATTGTACCTATTTCCTTCAACAATTGCTTTGGGAACACTCCCAAAGATAAATCAGGATTATCGTTGGTAGAAGGGCAGAGTAGTATACAGAGTAGTACATGGTGGCATAGAACCTAATAAAAGAAATTAAATGGAAAAAAAATGCAAAAGGAAGATTGAGTAAACTCATTGGAAAGACGATGTCACAGAATCTCAGAATGATTGAGGTGGGAGAGGGATTCTAGAGGTCGTTTGGTCCAATTACTGCTCRAGCAGGACCCACCTAGAGCAAGTGGCAGAGTGCGGGGGTGCGGTGTGTCTCTCGGGAACCTGTGTCCCGTTTCCGGCTAGCTCTGGCACCGAGCTCGCATTTGAAGGTACGATTTCGTATTCTGCCATACGTCCCCGATCCTGTGAGCTCTTGCCTTGGGCAGAGGTGTGGCAGTGGCGAGGAAGAAGAGAGGACTCTTGTGAGAGGTTCAACTGCAGTTCATTCCACCCAGAGAGAGAACCCACAAAAGCCAGTTCCCCTCTCAGTTCAGCACATTAAGTATTGGGGTGGGGAAAGGGGAAGAGGACAGCCTGGAACCAATCCAGAAGTGGGGGGAAGTGACCCAGAACACAAAGGACAATCAATAGAACCAATCAATACAAAAAGGGTGGAGGGGCGGGAAAATGGGATCCTGCCAATCCCTCAAAGGCCTTCCTGGAATTTTCCAGACACCGGGCGAGGCTGTAAAGTGATGGACAGGACCCATAATTGTGATTGACAACTGACAATCACTTGAGTGAAACCAAGAAGGGTTTAACGTGTGATACATGGGACCAACCATTGTAAAACAAAGAACAGATGCATGCAGAAACTTGGTAAAACCCAAAATGCACACCACAACAGCAGAGGACCATGTGCACTTCTCTTCTGGGTATCTTCAAGGACAACCTGTGCCAGTGCTTGATCACCTTCACAGTGAAAAAGTGTTTTCTGCTGTTCAGAAAGAAGCTCCTGTGTTTCAGTTTGTGCCCATTGCCTCCGGTTCAATACACCAGTTCAAAGGAAATGAGCTGTACAGGAAGGTGTTGGAAGAAGAAAAAAATACAAATTAAATTGGAGAAGAATGGACAAAATTTGAGGGCATCACCTCTCTACTGCTCAGAAGAGTAGAAAGAAAATGGTAAAACCACAAGGATTGTTAATGAAGTAGTAAGATTGTTGAAACTACATAAAATGGGAATATTAAATGGGCACATATGAGATAACATCAAACACACTCTTAACTTCCAAAATCTACCCAAAACTGATAGAGGAAAAAAAAAATTCTCTGAATTTTACTTCCTCCCCCCCCCCCCAGTTTCATTATTGATTACATTTGTACTGTCTCTATTTGGACAGATGTTTTTGTTGTAGTCCTGCAAAAAACTTCTTCCAATATGCTATTGTGTATATTTTTTCTTCTTCTATATCAAATTAATTTTTTATCCTGAATAACTTCAGTATTACTTATATTTTGTCTTTGTTTTCTGCTTTCTTTTGCTGATCCCTATTTTTTTTCAATCCAAGCATATTTTTCCACTTATCTCTCTGCCTTCCCCATGCTGTACACCCTGTACTCAATCATGTTTGTATTGCAAAAATTACCAGTTCTTCACCACTTCTCACCTTCCATCTGTTTTTCCTTGATACGTAAGCCAAGAAATGGCTGCTGCAAGACTGTCTAGCCTTAAATTCATAGTATTATCTGTTACATTAAAATGTGCTGTCCAATGTGGATGATAAACTCCTGGATCTTGTTTCTTTTCCTCTACAGAGTAATCAGTGATGSAGATTCAGACAATGTATTCCAAGTGAATCACCTGTATAGAGAAGCCAATGTAAATGTTGCCTGAAAAGAGGATTAGTGTCTTTCCTTGGCTATACATCACATTGTACCTACTGTAAAAACAGCAGATTTCCAAACACAGCAGACCTATTCTAAAAACTAAAAAAYAACCACATGGAAAAGCTATACATTATTTATTTAATGAAGTGTATCATATTAACATCTATCATAAAATGTAAGATGTGTCATACTAACAATTTGCCATGTTTTTTCTTTTTGTGATTCACGATGAAGCAYGTTGTTTTGGCAGGAAGTTCAGATACTAAAACAGTAATGTGACATTCATTATGACATAATAATTGGTCTTAATACACAAGTTGTAGAAGGAATCATATTATTACAGAATTGAGCATTCACAATTTAGTAGGTTTCTGTRGAATCCCTTGTGCCCTTAAAGGAATTWCCAACTGCCTTGCCCTGGAAAAGTGAAGATTAAAGATACCCCTCCCAGGTGTAAAAAAGGCTTCTCCCCCATGGCTCCTTGCAAACATTGTGCAATATTCTCTCTGGGTTTTGCAAGTCCATCACCCCCTCCCCATGGTATCCCCTTTCCCTGTTTCCCCATTGGCTATGGGGCCTTGTGTCCAGTTCCTCTCTTCCCTATGGTCACTTGCCCCCTGCCCTGCCCCTTGTACCACCCATGAACCTGAGACACTATATAAYTGAGAAAAACCACATGATTGCCCTCTTTTGGCCTTCGGATGCCACCTTCAGCACATGGAATAAATGCTTGCTGGAATTAATCTGGGGCTGGGAGCCTTCTGCCTCTCTGCTGAGCTAGCCTTGTAACGTGTGTGGATGCGTGAGCTTGAATTGCTGCCTGAATTCTTCTCAAGCAGAGAGAGGCTGATTGAGATCTAAAAGGGCCGTAGCTGCACTCTGAAAAAGACATACTGTTACAGGTTTCAAAATCATAAGTCAAGATTTAAAGAGAAAYACTGTCAGAAATAATTTAAAATCATTTGTTAGACTTACTGCTTTTTATAGATTTGTACCATAGTTTTTAATCCACATTCTTCCTAGCTACATCACAAACAAATGGATCACCTTAATAAAGTTACTGTGGAAAAACTTCTGTAAAGGAAAAAGCGTTGTTAGGTCAAGGAAATCCTGTATCCTCAAAAGTTCTTCCAAGCTGTCATTTTTATAGGAAATTATTTAGATAGTTTAAGGGACTTAGAGAATTTTTAGTTTAGTTTCATTTGCCTTCTAATTAGAAGTGTTTATTTTGAAAGGGAGAATGTCAGAGAAGTATTAATTTAGGGTTTTGAGCAATGTTTCTAGGTAGTAAGTGAAGTCCATGGTCTATTCTATGGATTCAGATTAGTCAAAACCCCCGAGATCAGATAAGAACACGTTTGCTGAGTTTTGCCTGTTGTTTTGTTACACAGTCTATGCTGAAGTAATACATGAGGTAGAACATATCTGTTCCAGGTAAAGCTCCTATTGACTCCCTAGACAGGAAGATGATTGTGGAAACTAATGGTCTTCTGAAGTAGAATGACTGTGTTTGTTCTGTGACTTGGCGCCACATGGGAAATGGTCCTGCTTGCTATTGATATTTTGTCAGACTAAACTAGTCTTTTTCACTTCAAAGAGATTCTTGTTAACTCTGTTTCAAAGCCTACGAAGGTGTGTTTTGTCAAAGGCTTTATCWGTATGGTAGAAGTGGATTTTCTAAGAAACCCTATTGACTTCTTGAATCCATTATTCTGTTCAAGCTGCTTGTGAATGTTACAGGGAAGAGGTAATCTTGCTATTTTCTAGTGTGCTGAAGGTTTTTATGTTGTTATCTACATTCTTTTCAGAATTGCGGAATATTTGAGGCTGCAAGGTCTCGGGTTTGGTTTCTGTCACCCGAGATTTAGGTGGTGGTTCTGGAGATGATTTACTTCACCTCTCCTCCTCAAGGCAGTATCACCTCAAGATGGTCACCCAGGTCCTTTTCCAGTTAGGTTTGGAATATCTCCAAGGATGAAGACTGCACAGCATCTCTGGACAACCTATGCCAGTGTTTGACTTCCCTCACAGTAAAAGGATCACCTCCTTTGATGTGCTGGTGATGCCCCAAATGCAGCCCAGGAGAAGGTTGGTGTCCTTTGCTGCTGGGAATATTGATGGCTCATGGTCAGCTTGTTGTCCACCAGCTCCCTGAGTAATTTTCTGCAACACTGCTTTCAAGCCAGCCAGACCAGGTCTGTACTGGTGCAGGAATTAGCAATATCAGTGTTTATGCTCTGGAACAATATGAAGGAAAGTGGATTAAACATTTAATTGTGTGACATTTAGAGGACCAAAATACTCAGAATATTTTGCTGCTGAAGACAGCAGTAAATCCACTCCCTTACTTTTCTCTACTTACCCCAAAATAAGCCCACGTTGCCCACCTTTCTTTGTTTTTTGTGTGCCTGAAGTTGAATTGTCCAATTTATCAAAATCTTCCTTGTATTAGGGATCCCGAAACTGCACAGAATACTCTGGATGGAGTCTCAGGTGCTGCATACAGAARAATCACTTCCCTTATTTTGCTGACCTCACTTTCTAATGCAGCCCAGTAATGCACTTGACCTTCATTGCTCACTTTTCTGCACAACTGATCTTCCTCAACCAGTTTCGTTACCTGATGATATTCCATCTCAGACACAGGACTTGTATTTGCCCTTGTTGAAATTTCTGTTTCCCTGAAAACTGTAGCAAAGACAGGGTAAATAACTTCCGGTGCTTTCCCATCAGCTGCATAGCTGATCATCTCAAGCTATTAAGTTGCTCAAACAGCTTGCCCTTTTAAAATCAGTACTGATTAAATTGGTACACAGTCACCTTGAATCCATCATATGCCCCAGATAAAGAATCCAGGAGGAGTTGCTCTATAAACTCCTCGCTGACATTAGTACATCTGTTTTGTAGTTGTTCAATTCTTGCTCTTCCTGGGTCTGATGACACTATAATTCCCTCAGCAATACCTTGTTTACTGAAAGAAACCCTTCATCTTAGATGCTGTGCTTTAGCATGTGGAGTTCTGCTTTTCTCTTCCTCCCTGTAAACATACATATCAAGAAAGAGAGAAATGTACAAGTTAACCTAGAGAAATTCCAAGACATTGATAGAAAAATATAGATCTTCAGGAARATTTTAGAAGAGAACAGAAATTATATTCCTGAACTTTTTGAAGTCTAAAGGACTTTTGCAATTTACTTCAATGGATCTAAAATTTCACTCACACATATTTATGACTGCAAAATTTGGAACCTAAGCTGCTTTTGAATCAAGTGTAGAAATTTCTTTGAATTTTTTTCTAAAGTTTTAGAGAGAAAAAATAATTGGAACTGAAAAACAGGAGCATTAACAGTTGTTTTTTTTTCCTGTAAATTCTTGTCTAACTGTTAAAAAAATGGGGTGTGGCCTTAATGAAAATTCATTTAAATTTTTTGATTGACAGCAGATCTTTATAATGGGTTAATTTTAATCCATTCATGTGACACTSTTCATACAACTTTGGTTAATACTCAAGCTAGATACATCTAAGCACACAAAAAGAAGGAAAACTTTTCTTAAATATATACTTCACCAGTCAGATTTACTGAACTGTAAGACATGCATCTATAAACCCTTAGAAAAGGAAAGGATTAGTTTTGATCCACATGAAATAGTAAATTCAGCTGAAAAGACATAGAAATTATTATGCTAGAGCAATTGGGCTCTTAATCCAGTCTGTTAAATAAAAACTGGAAAAGAACACATCCTACTTCTAATATTTGCAAATTGCTTAGTTGGGGAGAGTTATTTTTGCTGTTGGCAACAGTTAAGTTAGGATATGGTTTTTTTAAACTTCAGTTCCGCAACACATATTTAGAACCAATGTGTTAACATTTACTTTGCTTGTTCAAATAATGCTTATTTTACCTCGTATTAAGTCTTGTCTGATCAACTCAAAGATTTTTTCAMTTTGTACCTTGATATAAAAACTGATAGTGATGGTGTGACTTTCTTATCAACTTTTCCTTAGGAAGCAACAGTAAATTGTTAGCTTGCATGGAGGAGCTAGGCAAGGACAGTGAAACAAAGAGCCTTTTATCATGGGCTAGTATGGCATGTGTCATCTTCATGCCATGCCTGTCACATGGACTTCCTTCTTGTGGATTTTGAGTATGTCCAATCAGTCAGTCTGAAATTCATGCTGAAGATCCTGCTTGGAAAAGCAAATTTCTTAGCAATGGTGTGTCTTATGGAAATGCCTCCAGACCTTTTCCAGAGTCTCAAAGAATTCCTCAGAATGGTCTAGCAGTCACATTTCTTTCCCACTGTAATAAAAGGGTGTGGAAACCACTGAAACACCTGATTTTGCTGTGCCCTCATCCATTCACGTAATTAGATCATTGCAGGGTGGTGGTGTTCGGGTAGGACAGGATTCAGTTACCTAGAAGTAATTTTGCCTGTGTCATTTGAAACACTCTGTTGATCTAAGCCCACTACAAGGGGSTGGAAAACATGACACACTTCAGAGAGATTTGCACCCTTCTGCTTCTCAGTATGAAACCCAGGACACCTGTGGTAGGTAAAATGGTCCAAACTTCCACTGTTGCACATCTAAATCCTATATCGAGTGGTTGGACATCTGAATCTCTCTAGTCTCAGGGATACTGTCTGCATGTGTGCAGTGTAAAGCAGCTTAACCACCTAGATTTTGGTGGTCATAACCTCTAAATGAATCCCACTCTAGCTGCCTTGACTCCCATTAAAGACACCTCAAGTGAGATTCACTTGCACTATTTGATATTTGCCTCCAGATCTTTTGCATCCTTAAACTTCCTGTTTCTTGTTAGTCGTTRTTGAGGGGTGCCACATATATGTGTCTGCTTTTTGTGCTTTTTTTATTCCACCCCATTTGTGTTTGGTGGCTCAGTGGTGCAGCTTAGGAATGTAGATTGGTTTTGACACAGAAAGTATTGAATCTTGTYGTCAACAAGATGCATGATACATTAAATTAATTGTCTTCCAAATAATGAGTAAAAGAGAGTCTGTCATAACCTACCTGCATGTTTTGTAGATTAAAAAGCATTCCAATTATTTTTGGTGATGGTTTGCTATTATTACTTATCACACCTTAATTATGGCTACTTACTTGTATTGCTTTTCCAATTTCTGTCGCTCATATTTAGCATGTATTATTCTTCCCTGAGTAATATTGATATTATGCAGCATAGTGATTAAATAAATATGAATGTTTCAGTAAATTAGCACTTCCCTCTAGCTAAAGGGGACTGGAAAAGAAGTAAAGAAGAATGGAAAATGAAAAGTCATTGCTCATACATCAAACATTAAAGTCTTGTTAAATTTCTGGCTCAGGAGAACTGGATGTAATATACCTGCATTCAAAAATTAAACCCACTGTAATAATTTAGAGGAGTGTGAGGAGCAAATATCCCCACTTCTCTTGTTCTTTATAATCTTAAGTAACTAAGCATAAGTACATGCTCTAGTTTTATTTATGATTTGTAAGTTTCTTAATGTGAAAATAGTTTCTGAGATATATATATATATGTATATAAAACAGCTGCAGGTTTTTTTCAGTATAGTAATCTTACTCTGATGTAAAAGCTTTTTCTTTCGTTAGTAAGGATTTACATTCTCTATGTAGAAAGCYCAAGAAAGACATTATTTGTCATTAGCTTGATTTTGAGTTAAACCAAGTTATATTAATCACCTTGCAGATATTCTCAGCATGTCTAAAAGTAATTAAAATAAGTATATACCTTATACTTAAAGTATTTTGTGAAGTTTATTTACAGATTTTGATTTAGCAGCTTTGCCAGTAGTCAAAGCATCAGAACACCAGTAGAAAGCTGAAGAAGAAAACACTGTGTGAAGAAACACATCCTACTCCATTAGAAGTGGTAAACAAGTAAGAGTGAAGACAGAAAACACAGATTTCATTTCCTTAGCCCATTTCTAAAACCAGTCCTTCCCCGCTTATCTTAGTGCTAGGGATTGATTAACCAATGCATTTTTAAATACTCARACTATTTAAATCAATTAGCATAGGAAGTTTTTTTGGCATAACTCTGCTTAAGAACTGCGTGTTCTTTTTTCATTTAAATTTTGAATACAAAGCACTATCTTATCTAAATAAAACGAGAAAAAGAGCAAGCTTATCATGCAGAGTGCCTTAAATCTGCTTTGGGAATGGAAAAGTCTCATGCAGAATTTCATATCGGAGTGGAAAATTATGCAATGCAACTGYTCTTTAAGAAAATAAGCAAAACCCCACAGCAATTATTTAAAAAGTGTAATCAGGCTTTTTGTTGTAAGCTGCAGGGGCAAAAATGTAATGAAGGGGCTCTGCTGTTACCTTTTTATTCTTTAGATGGAGTTGAAAAAGTCTTCCTGTCCGAAGGCCCTGTTYCACAGGCTGCTTTCCAAGGACTCGCTGACCTTGGCAAGAATGAGATGCAGCATTTCTGTAACTGCAAAAGAATGGGACATCACTTTGTTGKAGTCACACAAACATGGTTTATTTTACTGTTGACATCTACAGTAACTAAAACACTAAAGATCAAACCTAAAATTCTCATTATGAAGATTGAAAGGCATACATGCAAAATGCTTTGATGTTTTCTGTCTGAAAATCAGCAGCTGTARTTGATGCTGTCAGGAGTGACAAAGTGGTCTTCACAGAGAAACTGGTTGCTGTAATGGCAACACAACTGGAAGCATTAGAGACGAAAATTCCATTTTGTTGCACCAGTAAGGGCAGGCTGAACACAGATGGGAAAAGCATGTTCTCTGACTGTGACTTTTGCTTGATAATGCTACCTGCAAAGAAACCCAAGTAGATGTTTGGGCCACAGATAGTAACAGGCATCACTTCTGTGTGTTTCCTCAAATTGCCAGCTAACTCTATAGTGCACATACTTTAGATAATAAGCAACTGGTTTTGCATGTATCACAAGTTTTTTGAAATTTGTGTATGGATGACAGAAGAAAGAAAGCATCAAATCTTATTTGTTATGGTTGTATGACCAGACCTGCCTCCTCTTTCACTGCGTTTTTTATTGTAAGAGGGAARAACATTTTATGCATCCATAAAAGCCCTTAGAAGATAAGAACATTTTCCTCAGCCTTAGTTTTCTTCTTTATTTACAAGTGTCTGGTATCTCTGCCTTGTCTGTCCCATTTCCTCTCACTATGTCTCCCCACCATTATGGGCTGCTTTCTTCGTGTCCCACAAATTGGCCTTTGAGAAATCCAGTGACWGCCCATATTGTTTCTTTGCATGCAGAAAGTTTAATAGCTGTGTCTTTTTTGCACTGACAAGTTATTGATCAAGAAAATGTCAAAACAGACAGCAAGATATGGCATTTTAGTACAACAAATTCAATAATCCTTTTTGTGATATTTTCCTGAGCTTAAGAATACTATTACAGAATGAAGATGGAGGACAGAAACGGAGATATGTCAGTGGAGCATAACAAATCCACAGGAAGTGCTTGCTTTTACTGAAATTCATTTGCTGTTGTATATCTGCAGTCATTCTAAGCAAAGCTACCTAAGGACTTTAATTGACACAAAAACAATGGATGCTCATTATGAATCAGAAAATTAWTCTGAGCTGAGACAGATTTGTTCAAAAAGTCTGAGACCGGCAATGCTGAAAGTAGCAGTTTTGTATGGTCTTTTAATAAATATTTCTTTTGTAATGGCAGACAAAGTTGAAACACCTTTGAATTCAACTTGTTAGTCCAATTTGACGAGGAAAGTATGAGACCAGCTATCCTGCCCTTGGCTGGGAGTCTGTGATGTGAAGACAAAAGGAGAACTACTAATATTAATAAATACTAATGTATTCAAAGAACAGACTTTCTCCATATTTGTCCTGCTGCGTCATCTTAACTTAGATGCTTTAAGCATAGATAGTTCAAAGGAACACTCTGGCTGAGTGGTAGATTATTCTCTGCAGAGCTTGTTTCTTCCTGTGGTAGTGTGTAGGGGAGGTGCCCCAGACTTCTCAGAAGAGCATGGCTACACAACAGGAGGCAATAGCCGCAAGTTAAAATAGGGGAAACTTTGACCAGGTATTAAAACAAAACAAAACAAACAAACAAACAAACAATTTTGTGAGGGTGATTGGGCATTGGCACAGATTATCTATAGAGGCYGAGAAATCTTCACTGTTGGAGATGCTCAGAACACAATGAGGCAAGGCCCCCTGCTTGCTGAGCTAATAGATCCTGATCTGAGCCGGCTTTGCACCAGAGGACCTGTGGGATCCTGCCCAACTTCAGTTGCTCTGGGATTCTGTGGATCCAAGGTAAGCTAAACCCATAAGCTTTTATTTACCTGGTTATCTGCCCTATCTTTTTGTCTTGTTMTTTTTGCTTTTACAGTCTAGTCAAAAGAAGAGACCTAAAATTTATACATAACTCTTGGGCTTTTCTCCAGCCTTAACTTCAAGCTTCTTGTCTCCATTGTTAGACATCTCCACGGTATTAGCCTGTTTATATCATCATCTGTCAAGAATTAATGCGTTCCAGTTCTCTGACCTAATCCACTAGGTTTATCCCACATAAAGTGCAACTGAAGAAACTGAAATCTCCTCTTGTTCAAAGAACCAAGAGCTATTTCTTTTATTTCAGAAAAAGCCTTTGATCTAATGAACTGAACTCTTCAAAAAAGTTTGCAAGGGGTCAAAAYTTCCAAGCAGGAGTGGAATGGTTTTGTTTTATTGCAATTGAACCAGTCAACATAAAGAAATATCAACAGACACCCACAGAGTCTACTTTTRCCACTGGTAATAACAACACAATAGAATAGGAGTATTTTCTCTATGAGTATCACAATATATGTCACTGAGCTGTAGACAACCTTTTCTAAAAATCAGGCAAATCTAGCAGATCAGATCAAAATGTGAGATTCACTGATAAATTCATGTCACATATTAAATCAAAATACCGTAATACATGTTTTGCAGACTGAAGTACATCTGAGAGGCAGAAGGGAATAAAAGACTTAGGAATTGGAGTTAATAAAGAAGAAAATAAAATTGCCTGTGCAGCAAAATGAGTTCTTCAGATTATTTGGCTTCCTGTAAACCAGGAATTCCAGTGAAGAATACAGGTAAGAGGAAAAGCAGCTTGAGTGTGTGTGTTTCAGACAGATGTATTTAGCAACCATGAAAGGAAAAAACATTAAACTGGATCAAAGGTGCAGTGAGTTTTGAGTACTTAAATGACAATGTTTTTTAACACAAGATTTAAATCACTTGTTTAAAGAGCCAGACCATGGTGGGAAAGTTTGTGAATGACGGAATCAATAAAATGTGTTTTGTTAAAATGCTGTCTTCCTAAATAAGCTGCTGAAAGTAGGATGKGCAAACCTATTAACAACCGAGGGAACACATCCAAAGTCATATTTCAAGGGACAACAAATTTCCTCACTTGCCTGTTAGTCTTGCTGTGTGTTGCTAACAACTGGGAAGGCACTTAGTGACTCTGAATATATTTTATARGGAATACCGCTTAAGTAACAGACATTAGAGTAGTTTATCCCAGTGCAAATGAAAATTTGTGAGTTATTTCTCTTTTATGAATAACAACACTCAGAATTGTTGTTATAAAATTTCTGTTTGTAATGCGATAAAGATTGCCTATAAATGTAGTCATTTTATATAGGGAAAATGGTTTGGTTTTGTTTTCTTGAAGATCAAAGATATTTCAAGTGAAAAGGAGCAGGGGAATGATCAATTGTAATCAATGAGGGGAAAGTAGCCCTAATGTTCAAATGAAAGCTGGAATTTGAGTAGCCTTCTCTGTAACAGCTCAGCATATTGAAAAATTCTGCTGGGTTTCCTGTAATACTATAGGTCATAATCAGAAAGATCACATATTTATACCCATCTATCTATACACACATACACATACATATATATATAGGCCATCATGGCACACTGAGCAAAGTTAAAGAATTTAGCTGGAGAATGCAGAATTCTTCCTGTGGTCAAGCCTTGAAAATAATTTTGCTAATTCATTTTTCCTTCCATTTAAATTATTGTCCATTTTTTACATACCTGTAAGGAATAAGTTACAGTGTCTTTACAGAGGTGATTTACTGTTCAGATTTCTAGTTGCTGTTAAACATAATAGGGAAATTTCAAATAGCAGCCTCTAAATCATATAAGTATATGTATAAGTAGAGTGTGATGTAGTGAGCTATTTTTAGTGGTCAGTTCAATATGTACCCTATATACAGACACCCAGGTTCAAACTTTTCAACCACATTTCATTTCTTTGTGAGCGATTGTGAGGGTGGAGAGGGCAGCTGAATAAGATATCATCTACCATTTCTTATCTGTCCAGGGTTTTCTTTCCTGAACCTCATAAAGATACTGCTGCCAGTCTTTTGAAAATTCCTACCTCCCAAATTCCAGGATTGTCAGAGAATTTATTGAAAMCGCTCTAACATGCTGTTGTTCACAGACCTTTCATAATGAAATGTATCTTATTTATCTCTAAAGTGTGATTCTTCCAGCTCTGTGATTTTGTAAGGGGAAAATACATCAGGGCAAATAAACTGGCAGWGCTCAGGAAGGAGGTCAGTATCTGGTTAGAATTATATTTTAGATGCTTTTCTGTTGAAACTGTTTTGCCCTTTTTCAGATCTGCTCACAAGTTCTCGGTACATAACAGCTCTCTGCAAAAGCCTGCATTTATAAAGGAGTTTGTCCAGGACATGGTCAGGCTGTTTCATCACTGGGGAGTTCTCTGRGAAGGATAAGTTACCGAAGAAGGCAATGACTCACCGAGAAGCATTTTAGTGATGATCAGTTTCAACTATGTTTTGGAAGACAAAGACACTGTTTGTCAATCTGTTTAAAGAGCTTCCCAGTGAGAAATTTAATGCATTTGTGGGAATTGAGTTTCTGTTTTCAAAAACAAACGCTGTAATTCATGGACACAAAGCCACAGAAAATGAGAAATAAATAGGTTCATTATACTTCAAATTGTGGGGTTGAACCTTCCACATCATCTACAAAATAATTATTTTATTGAATGGACATATTAGTGAAGATACAGAAAGATTGTTTTACCCTAAATTTACAGGTTCTGTCATTGGTATATGAACACTGAAAGTGTCTGTTAAATGTTAATCTTTCTGCTTTCCTCCAGACAAATCCTACTGGCCKTCTCAAAGTGTAGCAAGGATAAAATCTTGGGAAAGGATTTCCAAATTTCTTTGCCTGCCTTAAAATTATGTACTCTTTAGTTTGTATCTTCAGCTGCCACCTCAGGAAAAACCCTTSATAGCACTGGGGCTGAACCTACCTGGAACAACTTGCACAATAATGTGTAGCTGCTTTGGAAGAAACGATTTCCCTTTGCAATAGGTTCAGTAGTTGATGTGGGGAGGCTGTATGCATCTGGACTGGTGTGTTAGTYTTCCAGAGGAGGATTTCTGCATCTTTCTCTGTATTTTCCTGGCTTTTAAATGCTGTCTGTTCCCTTCTAGGTTTTCTCAGAAATCCGCCTGTCTTGTTTGGCGTTTTCCTTTATCTGTGCTAAGACAGATGAGCAAAATGAAGCAAGAAAGATTTTTTTTCCCTCTGTATTTTCATGGGAGGAGAGGCTGTAGATGATGATAAATCTCTCTTTCCAGAAAGACCAATAAAAAAGGGACCCAAACTCTTCCATTCTTCTGTGCTCAGCCAGCTGGGTGAAACAGACTCTCTGGGAAGGAAAGAGTGGTAGGTGTAGGAGGTGGGAGAGGGGCAAACCTGCTGTTGAGTGGGTTGGGCTGTTTCACAGCTAGACCCGCAGCTTTTTCAACAGGAGAGAACTCTAAATGCATTAGTGAGCCATTTGGTTCAGGGAAAATAAAAGATGTGAAGAAATGAAAGAGAAAATCCAGCCCCCCTTCTTTCACATTTGAACACACTGGATTTTCATTACAATCCATTAACCTAGTCATAGCCTTTCATTAGAGCCCTTGGGAGACTGGAATATTTTTGGCAATATGCTGTTATGAAAAATACAAGTTAGAAACTCACATAACTTGCTCCTTCCCAGAAACTGGAGTGGTCAAAGAGAAATTTAAATCTTTTCTCATACCATACCATAAAGGGTGTGAAATTGCATGAACATCAGATGGGTTTCATTCTATATTTGCGTGGTTTTTGTGAAGAATAAAATAATCCCCCGTAATTTTCCATGATTTGTCTACTTAGTACTCAGTACAGAAGGCACACACAAAGATTTTTAAATATGTGTAATTAGGAAAAAAATACTTATAGACTGGGAGAAATAATGCAGTTTTAGTKTAGAAAGTAGTTCAAAAAATACACTGTTTGAGCCAGTAAATTCTTCTGATTATCACAGAACTGTTCCCTTAGTTTCATTGAAAGCATCTGCAGGATAAAACAAGAACTTTCTGGTCTTTCTAGATTACATGGTAGCACATTCTTTTCCAGGTTCAGCCTGAGTCACTGGAATGATGCTTTACATTTACCTTAATGTTTTTTAAAGGACCTACAAGATGACCATTTAATTACCGAAGGTGCCATCTTCTTAACTACTGTCAGGGATGACACCAGAGTGATGGTGATTAACTGTGACAAACAATACCATCCATATTTTACTCAGCAGTTTTTTAATCAGTTTTTAAAATACGGAGTTCTAAAGTCTCCAGTCGAAACCTCTGAAAAGTGGAAAATCTTCCTTGCATTTTTGCTAGACTTCTTAAAATATATCATCTTAATATATTATCTCATAGACCCTTTAAGAAATTACATTAAGCATCTCTATTCCCATTTCTGTGCATTAATCTAAGCAAGGAAWTTTTTTTTTTTTTACAAAATACTCCTTTCCAGATACCTGTTTGAAGGCCATACATTTGACTTGAAAAAGATGCTGCAAATTTGTGAAGAAAGCAAAATTGGAAACACTTTCAATGTTACATGTAATAGGCGAGATTTTATGTCTTCTGAAATAATTCTGATTTCTCTTCTGGAAACTGGATTTTCTAAATTTAATACTGAGAGCTTGCATTGTTTAACCTGTAAACTGTGGATGTTCAATGTTGTACCAGCAGATTATGTTTGAGCCATTGCAGAGGTGCTGTAGAAATATAGTAAAAGATATCAGAAAGACAGTAGAACACTGGTACAACAGTTATGGTTTTAAAATACTGTATTAAAAGCTTTCCTTTTGCTTGAAATTAACCTCTTATTAACTAAATTCCCCCATTTTGCTTTATGGTTATTGGTTAAGAATGACACCTTTTATCTGTTTCAGCTCTGAAGTGTACTTTGGCCACATTTAGAGAAATCCATGGTGGAAACGTGCTGGTAGAAAGCCTCAGACAGAAACATGCCCTATTTTTTCAATTCAGTTATTTGTTGTAGCTGAGACATGCTATACAAATGAATTCTCAGTACATATATCTTGTTGCAGCAATATTCTTTTCTTCTTCCTAATCGCTATTTTTATAATTTCCAATTGTGAGTTCAGAATTTTTTAGCATCAGCTGCTGGGTAAGAAAATTTCATTGATTTTCCACAAGGTGGCACGTAAGAATCAGTCTGTATTTTAATTAATATAATTCACTTAACGTGCACTTGGTAAATGTCAAATGCATGTGCATACTCAGTGAAGAAGGAATATGTTCCTAGTAGAGTGTAATGTAAATGGTAATTTAAGTGCAACACAGCAAGTGCAGCTCTATCACTTCCTGAATTATGGAGTTGGCTACTATTGTAGAATAACTTATCAAAATAAAATCTAACCTAAGCATGTCACAGTTACTTCTATCATGAAATCAGATTAAAAACTGATTCACATAATGAGATCCCTTGGAATTGTGCAGGACTTAACTTAGAATAAATTATTTATTAATGATTCAATATTATTTATTCATGCTTATATTTTATGAAAGACAAGCATCAGTATCAATYTGTTTCCTTAAAGTAGATAAATAATTTTTAAAGTAAGCATTTAGTTGTTAAAAACTCTCCATACAGTCATTTAATTTGTGAGTTTTGGTGCAGTTTCTGTGCTGGAGAACTTCCTAATCAAACCAAGAAATAGGTCAGATCCAAATTGCCATCCAAGCAGAAACTCATCAAGATGTTGYAATATCTAACAGTGATAAGCTAATGAATGGTTTCTTCTGCTGCTGGAGATCTCCACATACTCTAAAYTTCCTAACATTACAGTAAAAAAATAAAATTGGCTGATCTACCACCAAATTTGATACTGCGGTGTTTTTTGCATCTCATTTAGATACTGAGTGGACAGTAAATCTGAGAAACTCTGTGCTTGTAACAGATTTTGAGCAAAAGAAACTTTYGGCATCTGAAAACAGTCAGTAGTAAACTGTAGGCCTAGAAAAATCCTACAAAGAAAGAAAATGGCATTTTTACCAGATTGCAAACACTATACACAAGGAATCTAATTTTGCAATTACTCTGCCGTGGATCTCTGTCTCTTTCTACAAACGTGAAATACAATCTAGCAGTATATAGCAATGTTCTCAAGTCCATACCAAACACATATTATTGCCATCTGCTAGGAAATGTTCCCTGAAATTCCCTGAAAAGTTTTTCATTTTTAATTTTATTCCTCAGAATGATTACTTTCCCATGGTTCATGGAAGGGCAACATCATCAGAGGACATCTATAACATATCTATGCTATAACATATCTATGCTATAACATATCTACGCTATATGTGAGTTAGACAAATATGTACAAGGGATGAGAAGGATGAAAAAAACAGCACGTCTTTGGTGATCAAATTCTAAATTCAGGGTCATTATGATAAGTAACAGGAGCTAATTAGCATTTTGTCTGAAATGTATTCTTAACCCAGGACAATGTCGATCGTGAATTGTTGAACTTGATCCTTGATCTGAGGCTGATCAACTCTAGAACTGATTATTTCTGAAATTAATCCTTTTTCAACTAAAATTCTCAGAAGGCCACAGAGGTATCTCTGTGCTTGAGAACTTGATAGAAAGTTTGCTGTTGGAATTTCCCCTATGTTTTTATACATAAAAAATTAACATTCAAAGTTCCCACATTTTAGGAAACAAAAGTCCCTGTCACTTTAGGAAACAAACTTTCCAGGCAGTGTGGGAGAGAAGACAGGAAATGATGGAGGGACAAACAAGCAATTAAGAGCTGTAATGAGCTCAGGCATTCTGCACAGTTCTAGGTACAGTGACGGTGGATAGTCTTGTGCACAGTGCAGCTGCTGATCKGCAGGCATTAGTGATCTGGAGACACTTGCCTCCTTACCCAAGAGCATCACATTGASAGCTGAAGGGCAGTTAGCAGCACTGGTGGCAGAAGGATTTATAATTTTATGGTGGTGATGACTGATGCTTGCCATTTTCTGCTAAAACTGCTCCCTTGAGCTGTGATACAGAATTYGAGCATCGGTTMATTTTTTTCTTCAGAAARAACTGCTGTTTCAACCCRAACTACCATGTGCTCASTTGCACTTTTGGAGGTGAAGAGTTACTGAATTTGTTTCTACTGGTGGAAAATTCCATTTGATTTATATGTTGAGGCACCAGCTCGTTCACTAGCTGTCTCAAGATGTTTGCACTTAAAAAAAGAGAAGTAAGAACTGTCAGGGGTTGTGGTTTTAGTCCCTTATTTCCCCAGTTTCCCTGTGCACAACAACCTGAAGCTGGGGCAGCAGAGGTGTGAGACACAGCAGAGTATGGACTGGCTATTTTCAAAGCTCTTTCTCAATAGTATGCCAGAAGCTGCATATGCCTCCTTGGAATATTTTCACTGCAATGACTTTATAACTTGCTTGAATCAAAGGAAGAATCACTTTCCTCTTACTGTTGCCAAAACAATTCCAAATTTTTGCAGCCTCATAAAGGATTGSCTAGTGTGCCAATCAGCTAGCTAGCTTTCTGGAAAATTGCAATTATCAGTAATTAAGTAAATAAGCCAACCATAAGATGTTCTTGAGTTGCTGCATGACAGGYTTTGTAACTTTATCAACTGGATTACAATCTATATGAAGGATTTCCATTCACTCAATCATTATTCCAAAGTAATTTAAACTAGAGTTATGCTACTAAATACAAAAGTGTGGAAGTCTAGTTAATGTAATTCCCTAAAAACCTTGTAATATTCTTATGGTAATATCCAAATATTTGAAACAATATTATCCATTTACGTGTAGGAAAAAAAACCAGCACTGAAGTTTAACTGACTGTTTATGATTAAATAGGAGTAAAGTGTGCTGAATAAAATTTAGGAGACAAATACTTAAGTGACTAAAAATGTTTTTGAATTTTCTGTCTCTGTGGAAAAAGAAAAAAAAATCATTCTTAATAGCAGTAGTTATTCAGAGGATGTATAATAAGAATGTAAACAAGCTGACTACTTTGCACTTCATTATTGCTATGAAYATGGCCCCAAAGCAAAACAAATGTTGACATATTCCCCTGAGTTTATTCATTAATCAAGCTGACAAGTATTTGACTRTTTTGAAGAGACATATCAGTGAACTGAAATGTCACATCCTCAAACATGGCACATATAGATAATGTCAGTGATGTCAGAGAATTTATGTTAGTGCTAACCCACCAAAACATTGTTAGAAAAGTGAGGGTTTAGTAAAATCAATTTTGTTCCTTTTGGCCTTTTCAGTAGTGTTAGTCCTATTTGTACCTTTGTAATTGATTTTAAATGTCACTAGGACCATACCTGCAGAAATGCCTCCCAAATCAGATTTATCTTTCTTGATATTAAAAAGGCAAAGTTAGAATGTTTGTTCTTAATAAGATAGCCTTCTATTGATATACAGCATAATCTTAAATGAGCTGTAGATTTCTGTCTTCACATTGCTAGTATCTTTCCTCTGTGGTCCATCTCAAAGTATCTTCAACTTTCTTTCACATTTCATCAGGCTTCAGCAAGGTTCTGGGGTAGGGATTCCGTGACTTTTCCTTTTACTGCATTATCTACATCTGTGTTTGATTTTTATTTTCCTCTGTAACATTTTTTTTTATTTTCCTCTGTAAAATTTTTATTTTCCTCTGAAAGGAGGCCACTTTGTGAGGTCAATCCATATCTTCTGTGATTCTCACTGTGTCACCCTGAAAACATTTGCTGGAATTGTACTAAGTCTAAAATTAAAATAGGATTTTAGAAAAATTTTATTGTCTTAAGCCACATTTTTGGATTTAAGAATTCATGTCCCTGGTCACTCAGACAAGGAAATTATGTTAGAATGGTATAATGTCTCCCATGATATCAGGATCTGAAGCTGGTTTTCCTCTGTCTTTGATATTGATTAAATAGTTGCTAGTAGTTCCCAGCCATGCATTTACTGAGTACATTTATTGAGTTTTTAATAAAGTTCAGTGAGTTCGTAATGGCAGAGGCTGTAAAAGTGATATATYGAGCCAAACCTTTTTTTGGTGGACTGGCTATGGGGATTACTAGAGATACAGCTTCCTTTTTTTTCCAACCAGTACTATAAATCGAAAACATAGAAATTCTCCATTACAGTAAYTGCACATTTCTGCCTCTTGTTGATATACTCACTTTTATTTTTCTTGGCCTGATATACCTTCATATAATGGTCAGTGGAAAAAAAACTATTCACATCATTCTGTACATTTTATCTGGAGGAATATGTATATATAAGAAAAACGAGATTCTCAAAATACGGGGTTCAAATTGTCTCTTCAACATATCTGTATCTGTGCCCTTATAAACCCTCCTTATAAAAGCTGAGCCCTCTCCTCCTTTGACTTAAGTGATCTTTTTCACTCAAGCTTGGGTTGGCATCCATCTCATCCAGTCAGGTCTACAGACTAGAGGCAAACATCTGAGCTACTACCTCAAACTCCAAGTGTTGTCAAAGGAGAATAACAACAATTTCCTCAGCCAAATCTGGCCTGTTTCAGAAGGTCATATTAAAAAAAAATAAGGTATGCCATTAAAAAGYTTATTTCTCTTCCTTGTCTATCAGAGGGGTTGTTGAAGATAAATCCCATGTGGAAATCTAAAGGATAGTTTCATCCTTTGTGTTAATAGCCTACAGCTATATTTTAACTGTTTAAAGAAAGAGAATTGGATGAAGTCTTTGGGAATTGTAGGCCTTTGACTTACCTGATAGTTATACCTGAAGAGCATCATTTATTTCTGGACCCAAGTGAGATCTTAACACTGCACTGCAAAATCCTGATTGCAGATGCTCCATCAGAAGTGCTGCAGCTTGCTCTCCTAGACTGTCTCCTGGGGAGAGCTCTCCTGCATATCAGTGCTCTGAGGCTGAACAGCTTCAGTGTGTTTTGTCTTGCCTAACTGTAGATGCTACATCCAAACCAGGCATTCTTATTGAATGAGAGGAGAAACAGCAGGCATTTTCAGGTCATGATTCCTCAGATCTAGTTACATTTTTGCCTTAGGATGAGACAAATTCCTCAGAGAGGCCAATATCTCTCCACATAGAAAAGTAGTTCAGCTATTCCACATAGATAAGTTAGCTCTCCACTTGACTAGTAGTTCAGCTCTGAAGGAACACCTGCATTCCAGATGTCTATAGGCAGGTGAGATGAATTCTTCTTATGCAATCCATGCAACACAGTGAGACAGTTATCTTGACCTTAGTTTCATTGAAATTTTATTTTCTTGAGTGTTTGCCTCATTCTTATACTACATCCTTGCTTTGCCTTATGGGTCTTAATGGGTCTTATSAGTCTATTTGCTTGTCTTATGAGTCATACCCTATGAGTCTTGGCTCCCTAATGTTGCTTCCTCCRAGAATTCCTAAGTTCAGACAAACCATAAAAATATCCTTACTCTATTAATGAGATGCTGTCTATGACAATGTAAGCTTTTGAAAAGATGTTACAATCCCCTTCTTGGACAGCAAAAGTCAGAATCCTATTCTTCAGCTGAAAGCTTTGAAAATAAATCAATCATAAAAGCATAGGTATGTTTTATTTCTCAGTAATAATTGCTCTACATACGCCAGATATATAAGATATTTGTTTTTAAGCTTACCAATAACCTCAGTTGTGGCAAATATTCATGAAACATCCCAATGTTGTAGTATTTTTCTTTGATTTAGTGTATTAAAACTAAGCTATTAGTTTCCTGTGTAATCCATTTCAAATGATGATAACTGTCTTTCTATAAAGAAAAATAGCCTTGAAAAACACATTTTAGAAATTCTGTCATGACAAGAYAGATTTGTATCAGTACAGGGGTAATTACATTTCTTAAAAGCTTTTCCATTCCAGTATCAATTAGGGACATTGTGGCTTTCTTCCACTATTTCATAACACTTACCCAGAAGATGGTTTGTCTTTTTAATGCTTTCTGCTGTAGAGTTGTGTATTTATGATTACAAACCGGAGTAATTAAATTCTAAGAATTATCTGGACTCCCTTGACTCCTTGAAAGCAAACATGGTAATACATTGAAGCATAGACACTGAGCCTCGCTGTATCTCTCATCTTGATATTTGTAATTTTCAAAGGTTCAATTTGCAATATGKGAACTTTGTAAAATTCTTTTTTTTCCTAAATAAACAAATGGCCACCATGCAGAGGGATGCATTTCCAGAATGAGCTTCTGTTGTCAACAGAAGAGACYGAATTGCCTGCCATATAAATTACCATGGAGAGGAAATCTTTCATAGTGTGTGAAACACAAATATGTCTGCAAGCACCTCTATGGATCATAGAACATTGTACTTTAAATCAGCAGTGACTTATCAGAGCAGGAGTATGGTTTCACGTGTGTTGTCTTTTTGGAGCTGCATATTATTTCTTGATTAGTTTTCACCCATATATTTAAGTAGGTTACTAGTCATTATCTTTTTATGTTATGCCAGTTCAGAATAAATAACTACTACATTYCACTGATAGAACTGTATGCTTCAAACACTCTAGCGTAAGATACATGAAAGTACTTATTTATTTGTGAGAGTAAATTATCCATGTCTGATTGAAATGCCAAATGTAAAATGGATCACAATTCTGACTGATCTAATTTCTTTAAACACACTGCTGTTCTTAAAGGTGCAAGTCCTACCTTTTTTAGTGTCTGTGTGTATACACTCAGCCTTTGCTGTGAGGCAAGTGTGGTGTTTGGTGACTCAGTGTTGATGAGAAGCCTAGTCTGGACGTCTGGAACCTTCATGCACTCACTGCTGACACAGTTCAAAACCCAAACCCAGGTGAAATGCACCCTCCGAGTTCAAAACCTACAATCCCCACTGTGAGCTAAGCTTGGCAGCTGAGTCTACCTGGGTTTGACATGCAMAGCCAGCTACAGTGTGGTAACCAGAGGCTACTTTACATCACATGCCCATGTTTTGGGACCCTTGAGGCTGCTTTGACTGTGAATTTTCTCAGCTCTCCTGCTAACATGTGTAAAGGCAATACCTGTTTCTCAGCCTCCTCAGCACTCACCTGCCACCTCAGAAGCTGTCAAATGCTCATGCTAAAATATGAATACAAATTTGATGTAATTAAGTTCAACTTATAGCAATTGTTCTTCTCTTACGTTTGGCATCTTATGCATGAAGCCTGAAGAAAATCCTTGCTTATYTAAAAACTAGTGTTTATCTGCTGGTATAGCTCAGTGTAATGAAAGACAATATTTTCCCCTTCAACACATACACTGTTTAAGAGCATCTCCACAGAGTTTTATTTGRAGTGTTAGCAGGTAGCTGAATCTTAGTGATCACACGGTTACCCGTGACTGTGAAGCAGATGATGAAAATTAGTATTTACCTGCCTACTCTCAAAGACTCTCTGAGAAGTTTGCTAGCTTCCCACACCCTATTTTTACTGCTTTTTGTGGGGCTGTCTGTGTGGTGGCCAGTCCTCTGGACAGGGAGAGCTGTCTGCTGGTACAGCACATAGCTGAAGGGCACAGATGGGCAACACAAATGAACAGCACCTTAACAGCTTTCTTTAAACATATACATTAGCAATATTTAAAACTGGATGAGGTGAATAACACTCAGATAAAGTGTGATTAAGTCACCTCTTGGCTTTATTTCATGACAACCCAAAAAAGGACAAAGTGTTCCTGAAAGCAAAGGCCAGGTCATGTGATGTGTTCTCTAGAATTCTGGCAATCAACGAGAGAGTTAAAGAAGTTCAAMTCTTTATAACAAAAACAGAAGATGAATATGGTAACCTCCATTCCTTATTCCTTTAAARGTTTAGTCATGCAGTTATTCAAAAATTCCTGAAGCCATACCTGACCTGAACAGATTTATTTTGTGTATTCTCTTGTTCATAATATTGTATCTATAGAGCAGCATCTTGTGYCCTTCAGCTTTTAAAAGCAGGCAATTGCAAGATGCTTCACTTAGAGTAAGTGGAAGATTCGTATTTCTTCATAATTTAGCATTATGAGCCCTTTTTATACCCATGCAAAAAAAAAAAAAAAAAGTAATTTCATGGATGTTTTAACAGTGCCCATCAGTTTGGTTTTTTTTCAGAAGGCAGAGCAGGCTTTTGATCTTTCCTGAAAATTAATGAACTATTGAACAGAAAAAGAAGCAAGCAAGAAARAAAAAATCATACTCATTTTTCCTCTGCAAATAGAGTAATTTCCCACAAAGAAAGCAGGATTATGTGAGGAATCGATACAGCGGATTTATTTCTCTACCAGAAAATCCAAAGTGTAAAACACAGAACTACACAACAGGTAGAGAACGGGTGAATCTGGAGGAAGGGGGGGCTGGGAGCAGCTTTGCTGCTTTGAAGATGATAGTGTGAAGTTACATGTTTCCTTAGTAAAACCATAGTAATCTTTTTCATAATCACCCTGTTTTTACCATGTGGCCTTAATAACTCATCTGATCTTCTAGGAGCTACAAGACATAGTCTCAGATTTGTACTAGACAAGGTCTCTGCCTTACCCTCAAGTGAAAACATTTCAAGGGTGAAAATACTTGCTGTTTTGCTGAATGCATTAAAGAGCGTTCCTATTCTTCCATAAAACTTTGGGTGAAGATGAATTTTTCTATCTATCTATTTATATAGATATATATAGTGTGTTTCATATTTTCAAAACAAAAACTGACTTACTAGAAAATTTCAGAAAAATTCAGGTCAGCCCTTGTTTTGTGTTCTAATGAAACATCATAAGTTAGCTCATGCAATTGGTTCAGCTGAAACTGGCCAGGCTTTTTTTTTTCACCAAACTCATACAAAGCAGGACGGGACTATTTTCACACCTGACAGTGTTTCTCTCCACCATTAAATCAAGTCAGCTGGAGAAGTATTTRTTTGGGGCTTAATTGGACTAGTCATGGACTTTCAGTTTTAAATGTGAAGCAGCCTGTTGAGCTGGAAACATTTTGTTCCTTACTGAAGTGAATCAATTTAGCACTTGTATAGGCATTTAGCATTCAACTCTAATTTTTACTTAGGCATTGCCCAATACTGTTCTTCATCTGTCTTTTACACAGGAGAAAAGCTGACAARGATTTCAGAAATCCTTAATCCTAGTTGCTAAGGCAAACACTCTTCAAATCAGACCTCCTCCAGAGAGAGGACATTAGGAAACACACTCAGTCCCTGTAGTCTTTTAGTGCCATTCTCACCCTGCCCCCTGAAGGGGTGAATTATGTTTATTGTGATTTCTATAGCTATCTGGAAGAAATACCTTGGCCATCACAGTTTTTTCCTATTCCTCTTCTTTCTACCTGGAGTTTACAGGTAAGGTGGGAACGAGGAAGGTCACAGTGATATATCCAGGGGTCTGCAATGGGCATTGCAGAGCAGACCTATGTTAAGTGGCAGAGARTAAGGCCAGAGGAATGATGTCCAGGTACAGTGTCACTTCTAGGTCACACTAGAGCTTGAGCTGTTCCACATCAATACAAGTCCTGGATTTTAACTGARGTGCCAACATCATTAGATTTTTTACTCTGGTGGCATAGTCCCAGCAGTCAAACAATATAAGGAAGATGGTGCTTTTTGGGAGATGATAATATTAGACTAGAAAATAGTTGAGAAGACCTCCAAACATGATGTTTCTGCATCCAAACTCTACTTGTTTTCACCAGCCTTTCTCACTACTGTCTCAACATATTCTGACATTCTGCAACTTTTAGGTAATGTATATTTGATACCTTGTCAGTCACATCACTAGGACACTGAAAAGAACATGGAATGGATTTTTTTTCCTCTTGCAGAACTAATTGTTCTTTAAAACATCTTTGGGTAAATAAAATTATCGACTGTTACGAGACACTTATTGAATTGATGACATGAGAATCTCCCAAGCCCAAGTGGAAGAAAAGCAGAAGAGAAGATCCAAAATAATTGTGTTTAAGGAATAGTGCTCATAACTTTGGGATAGGTAGTTCAGGCTTAATTTTGCAAGAGACTTTTTCATCTTTAAGTTGTATACTGAACAGTTTCTAGAACTTCTCTTTTCTCCTGTGCATTATTAGTTATATTTATTTCTGCACAGCAGGAATATTCTGTACAACAAGAGATGCTCAGGTCAAAAAAAGGACAGGCTCAAGCACTTATCTCCTGTCAAAACCACTTGTACTTATGACAAATATGGGAATTTTGAAAAGAAGTATCCATATGTAGTACAGCCCTGGGACACAAAGTGCTTAATGCATTGCCTTCATACACTAGTCTTGGTGGTATAGGCTTTATTTAATTGCACCCTAAGGCTTGCACAGAAAAAAAGCCTTTTAAAATACATTAGAAAYGGCATGTGTACCATCTGTGAGGTACCAGGCATGTTGTAGGAAAATGTGGGTTTACTATACGAAAAGAAGTAAATCTGCTTTGATAATTTTCAGTGCTGAATTTTTCATGGGAACAACATTTAGTTGCTAACAGTGGTTGTACTAAGTAGGTCAGCTAAGTAGACCCTGGGTCTCACAGCAGCATCCCTTTCTATCCTGAAGTGTTTAAAAGATTTTAAAAGGCACRTGGTAGAAGAAACAGGAAGGTGAGAAAAGAGAAGGAAGTTATAACAGGCAACCCAGAGGCAATGGGATTARCCCATGTCACTTGAAAGGATTCGTTTAATTGGGTGGTTAAATTGCCAAACCAAAAACTGTGAAAGATGTGGTGGAGTTATCCTTAATTCAGGGAAGGTGCTTGTTTAGTTGGACTTCCTTTCTTTGTTGAGAGATTCCTCTGGGATTCTGATGTCTGCCTTTGTCTGCATGAGAGTGGAATTGTAGTGCAGCAGTAACACTGGATCCCTGCTTCCAATCATTTCTTATTTGGGAAATCTATAGCAGCCTTCTTCTAATAAAGTGCTGTTTCTTTAGCATGAAAAAGATTGCAATAACGGCAAAGAAAAGTTGAACAATAAACAATCTCTTCCAGTCTTTTGACATGTCACCTTGGAAAACAAGTACTGAACAAAGCAGGTCAACCAGATGGGAGAAGGGYGATCACACTGTTCCAAATATGTGTGATATGTGGGCTGTCTTGGGAAGAGGATGCACAGATGAGGCAGCTGGATATGTCTCATGGCAATGTGCAGATAATGATAGGCACAGCATGACTGCTCATGAAGCAATGCTATGGTAGGCTTGCTCCTCATATTCCATKGTGAGCTTAATTTCCTCCAGGCAAAATGGCTTCCATGCTCCATTGTGCTCTATACCTTTGAACAACTATTTTCTAGACTGTGTTTTGTTTTGCCTAACTGTAAAGCAAAATAATTTCTTTATTAAAAAGTGCATACCATTAAGAAAAAGCAAAATGTCTATATTACTCCATCTTTCTGCTCAGGGTGTTTCCAGTTATACTGACCCACTTGTTTGTTAATCATTGATTTAATTACAATGTCTCAGAGCAGAATTAAAGACAAGAACTCACCAAGGCTTTCAATGAATAAACAAAGAGCTCATCCCTGTTAATCCACATCATTACTGGGACAATCCCAAGGTCACTTTGAATTCAWGTGGAGACTGCCTGGAAGACCAAGGAGTCACAGACTTCAAATATTTCTTTTCATATGTAATTCTTTATGGAATAATTTTTGCTGAATGTTTCTCTTTTAGAAGTTATCAGATTATCTCTAGCTAGATAATTTATATCCTGTGAGGACCTTTAGCTCCTTGATTCTTCAGTCCACTACAGTTTATTTCTGAGGCATAATCCTTGTGTTTCAGAGAGAAATACAACTTTAAAATATTCAGCAATTGTAAAGATGTACTGTTTAGAGCATTATTTTTTATAAAGTTCTTTCATTTTTCTGAGGTCTTTTCAGAACAGATTASATTAAACCACAGCTGAAGTTACTTAAATCGTTATTAAACTTTAAGACAAACCCATCATAGTCCAGAATTCACTGGAGGAGGAAAATGCACATCAGAAATAACCAGTCCAGCTGTGTACATGATGCATAAAACTGTAGCTCTTTAGTGTATGACACTTTTTGTGAGTCACTTTTCAAARGAGATAAATTAATCACACCCAATTTACTTCAAAACAGAAAATGCCATTAACTACTACAATCAGACATTGCTACTACTCTTCCTACAATAAAAATCCAGGCTGGCAGCCATTCAGTCTTCTCACACACTGGGAATGATTCTGGAGGTATCCTGTCTGGATTGTTTTAGACTGCACTCTACAGACCTGGACTATTTCAGCTTCGGAACAGAATTGGTCATTCAGAAGTGATGCTTTACAGCTTGCAGATATAACACAGTTAAACTTCTAAGTTTTACAAGAAACAGTCAAACACTTCTTAATTCATGGATTCCAAGGATTTTGTTTTCTTTTATAAAATATAATGTAATTTTTCAGTAGTGTACTGTGTAAAGGAGGGACCTCATGTTCATAAAATGTATTTTGAGAGTTAGTTATCTCTTTTTCCAGTAAGACCATGGGGCACCATTCCTGTCTCTGAAATTTCCCTGTGCCAGGTTTGGAAATAAATAGAGAGATAGCAATAAATAGAGATAAATAGACATAAATATAAAGACTGTCTGGGTGGTCTGGTTTCAAACTGAACACAACTTCCTAAGCATAAAGGGAAAAAAAAAAGGAACCATAAATTGAATACCAAACCTTAGGGAAGTGTTTGGTAAATATGTCCACCTTTTAACTCAAAGTAGAAGATGTTGTATTAATGACATTTTAAAGCAGTATTTCCTAAAGCAGTTTTCCCTGAAGGAATTAATTCAGAAAGGAAGCAAATGGAGAACATGTTAATGGAAAGTATATTAAGAAATACTGCAGCTTTTAGTGTTCCGAAAGAAATGCTTATGCTTAGATTTAAAATAATTTCGATTTCAGTAATACTGGCTTGTAMATAGGTGAATGTCAGTGGCAGTCTATAGGTTAACCAAAAGTCTCAAGAGTCCTCATGTCCAACGGTGCCTGCCTAGATTCCAGATCAAGTTTAGAAGTTGAACAAAAGCCCTGGCAACAACAATTCCTTGGCATTAGGGAGGCAAAATTTTCCTTCCAAAATGATGATGATGACAATGACGATGATAATGGTGATTAGGTTAACACTTGTAGGGTGACATGAAAAAAACTAAACCTTCCCCTGTATTTTGGTGGAATCTTTCTGAAAGAMTCTTAGACTTGTGAGGGAAGGAACTATTTACTTTTGTTTTTTCTCACCAAAAATGTCTGGAAAATGCAGCTTCATGCAACATTTATGAGCAAACAGAACTGCACCGAAGACATACCTAACCTATCACAAAATATTCTTACAAAACACGAGCTGCAAGACTCAACACTTTAACTATCTTCTAGGTGACAAGGGTGTAATAAGAGAAAGAAAAATAAGGAAGAGTTTTGATGTATAACCAACCCACYTAACTCCTAATTTAAATGATTAGAGTAGGAGTAGATTCACACTTGGTTCCAATGTTAGTCAAAAGTGTGATAGTAAAAGTGTGTTCTGGAGGTATCTCCAGCACAAGACTTATATCAGCAATTAGATTTGTCTGTATAGAGAACCAAGAACAAATGCAGGGGTATCAARAGAAAATTCAATTTGTTCTGGAATACAGAAAAAAAAAATAAGGGAGAATCTAGACTGCATTTTTTAAAACATGAATTACTCACTCAGTTATCAAATAAAATAATAGAAAGCATTGTTGTTTCATAAAGAGATCAGCTTCTTTGTCTGGAATGATCATTTCAAATTGCACAGAACTTCATATTGCAGGGGTATCTTTTCTAATTTTTTTTCAAACACATTTCCCTTAACATATCATGAGTTCAATTTTAAGTCTTGACCACTTCGGTGAATGCCATCACACAGGAAAAGAAAAGTATTTTCTAACAGTTCTAACAACTTTGATAGGGAAAGAAAGAGCATGGAGAAGTCAAAATCAGTACTTTTGCTTAGGAGTAATTGTTCGTATGACTCCATTCATCCATAAAAGAAAAGAAAATAACATAAAATTACTTCATAATTTGACATCAATGAGCAATCCCTGTGTATATTGAATTGTGAAGAGTGATTCTAGCTAATGTATTTAGCAAATGCTGGAAAAAATAATTTTCAAAWGTAAGTATTCAATCATGTAATTGCATATTATTCCCATAATTTAGTTTTCCCCTTTTTTTTTTCTTTTTTTTTGTTGAAGAGTATTGAAGTGGTATTTCCAGTCCTATTGCTGTCTGAGYGACATCAGTAAGAATAGATTTCAAAGATTTTTCTTTCTCTGTTTTTGAAGTATATTGTCCTCTGCAAAAGAAACCAACTGGAGGCAAATAGTCCTGTTAGATACATTTGGTAATGGCAAAATCATTTTTTTAAAACTCATCCAAAACCACAATGTCTGGTTTGGAGATTATATTTCATCWGATACTGTGGCATTGCTGGAAGTTCTGTGACAGGATATTGAAGTCGCTTGGCCATTTAATGTCCTTTGGATCCTGGCTCCCTTGAATCCTCTCTCAGAATACCTCAATTGCAAAGGGGACACTTGATGCCAGAGACAGCTGAAGCAGATGGGCTCATTTGGAAGGAAGACCTCAAAATGAAATTTTTCAAAAGGGCTTTTAGGGAGAGTGAAAGTTCACATCCAAGAAGATAGTTAAAAATCTTTCTTGCTCAAAGAATTTCTTAACTAGAGCAGCAGTTGCCAGTCCTGGTTGAAATTTATCAGAACCTCTTCCTCACATGAGGTTTCTCAATACAAGGTTATCTGTGGGTGAATCTGAATCYGTAACCTTCTATAAAAGTTCTGCTTTCATCTGTTATTATCATAGTCTTCTGCTCCTAAAATGCACCTCAGTCCATGTTTTACAATAATACTTCCCATCACGTGGTATTCTTTCTCCTCTCAATTAATTTCAGAAAGAACYTTTGGTGTCATAGAAACCTGTTCCTTTAAGATTTGCCAGGGGTAGCTTGAACTTGTCTTCAAATTGCTGCACAACAGTTTCAAAATCAAAAAATCAAGCTTAGCACATTGTACTTGTCATCTTCTTAAGGTGGAACATGCTACAGAAGGCAGTGCTTTTTTTCTCCCTAAAGCTTTCTTTTTCCAGGTCAGCTATAAATATTCTTCAGCATCAATATTGAAAAGTTGTTCTTGTGCTGTCTGTTAAAGGCTTAGTCGTGCTTTGAAATGTATACCTGCAAAAATGTTGAAGCAGCAGAAAACATCCATTTTTTTTCCTCCTGCCTAAATAGATGCAGTTGAATGGGTACAAACAGTAATTTCCTTACATTTTTACTTTTTCAAAGGGGTAAATGCTCCGAGGAAAATGATCTGAGCAGTTTTCCATCCTGTTTCACCAAAGTCTTTTCCCTGTTCATTGCTCCATACTTTATTTCTACCATTTTCTTCCTGGGTTATCTTCCATTTCTATTTGTGTGTCCCTCACTTCCCGTTGATATTTTCACAGTGCCATATAAAGATTTAATTTGATGAAAACTGTTTGAAGCAGAGCAGCATGGTGTTGGATTAATTAGGCTGTTAAATTTAGCTAGAGGAGTCCCTCTCCTACAAGCCCTTAGAGACACCATTCATTGATTATGTATACACATGGGAATATAAATTATAGAGATTGGTTCATCTGATGCCCAAAACCCAGATGCAAGTTTGAAGATTGAATTATAAAAAGAATTTTGAAGTCTAGTATAACTGATAGGATTTATATTTGTGCAGAAAAAGGTGTTTCAAGAATGAAATAGAGTAGCATAAGAATAAAAGGAACTGTTAAGTTAGGAGTACAAAAATAGTTTTTAGCAACTCATTAGCAAAGACTTTATATATGCTTGAAAAAAAGGTAATTTCTTTTACTTAATAATTTGTATARAATCTGTTTTGTTTTTAGAAAAAAATAATTAATGAAAAAAAAAATCCAGAAATTCTTGCCTTTTAACAGAATCTATGTGTTTGTATCCTGAAGAATTTAGGTGTTCTGCATACARTGGTGAGAGAAGATCTGTGTCTGTGTGCTCATTACAAACTGCAGTACTAATAATGAMAAGGGTAACTTCAGTGTCTTCTGTACAGAGTCCCTGATGATGCATTGCAGAGCTCAGTGAGTGTTGGCACCTCATTTATAACCAGGTGACCCACCTGGTGGATGCAGGGAAGGCTGTGGAGGTTGTCTACCTGGAATTCAGCAAGAGCTTTGACACTGTTTCCCACAGCA
>QVAJ01000064.1:3198670-3362885 GCA_003546035.1 Mixornis gularis | reverse complement strand
GTTTGTCTTCTCTCCCAGGCAACTGGCAATAGGACACAAAAGGACACAGTCTCAGGCTGAAGCAGGGGAGGTTTAGGTTGGACATTAGGAAGAAATTCTTCACAGGAAAAATGATTAGGTATTGAACAGGCTGCACCAGGARGTGGTGTATTCAGTGCCCCTAGAGGTGTTAAAGGAAAATCTRGATGTGGCACTCAGTGCCATAGTTTTGTTGATATAGTGGTGATGGGTGATAGGTTGGACTCAATGTTCTCAGAGGGCTTTTCCAACCTAATTGACTCTGTGACTGGGAAGTTCCAGTTCCCTCCTTGGAGTCAGCCTGAGTGTCCATGCCAGAAGCTCCCTACTTTGCTAATGTTGTATCTGTCACTATCTCTCTTACCCTGCACCTCTTCCACTGTAAGGCCCCTATTTTTCCACTTTTTCTGTAACATCTTCCTTTATCTTGCCTGGTCTGTTGGAGAGRGATGTGTATTGACCAGTGAACTGGGTGGTCAGAAAGTGTGTGCTGTTCTCCTCTGGCCACGTCACCRAGTGAAACTGTGTCATCACTCAGACATAGTGTAGTAATTTAAAGATACCTGCCAGATTTAAAAAAACAAATTTTTTTTATGCTTAGAAATAGGAGGTTTCTAGCCATTTGATTTAGTTTTGAGTTGCTTTTAATGTCAGGAAGAAATACTTTTCTTTAGTGAGTTATATTGACTAGTTGATGGTACCTGTATCTCTCCCCCTCTTCTACAGGTCACTCTGTTGCTCAAGCAAGCAGATTCTACTTCTGGAGCTATGCTAACAATGTTTTTCTAAACATCCCATCAACCTCAGGCTTTGCTTGTCTTTTTATTTCTCTGGGATGAATGTTTTCATTACTTTTTGCACGTTTTGATCTGCTGTTTTAGGGACAATGGAATTCCCCAAGAATTCATTCTTTTCTTTTAACGGCCAAGGAAATACTTGTAATTATTTTATCTAGAAGAACTTTAGAGGGAAAATTGGGAACATTCATTTGTATCTRTGGGGATCAGAGAAGAAGACTAGAAAACTAGCAATAATAATACATAATTTTGATAATGCTCAAACTAATATCATAACTTCAGTATCAAAACTCATGAATTATCCTGGACATTATATAAATCTGCTCATTTTATACTTACCTTTATGCATTTTTTTCCCCTTGGATCAAGATTATTTAGAAAATAGTCACACCTATGTGTGACTCAGTTTAGTCTCAGTTTACAGTCTTAAATCCTTATAGACTTYAAAAATGACACAAAAATTACATTCTTTGAATGAAAATAGGATTAGATGGGAAAAGGTGAATTATACAAACMTACAGCTGCAAAATGCTGTTGTGTAGATGTTAATCTGGGATTATCTACTCTGTGCTTTCCAAAAAAACACACTGCAGCATGCAACCAAAAGTTATTATACATTGCAGGAACACTGAACAAGCACCACCAGTATCTGAGAATATTGTGTATGTCTAATTAGGTGAACGTGAGCAGTAGATAAAAAAAACCCTGAATATGGTTCTGACAATTTGAATATTAATTAAAAATATTTTTATACAGCTCAGTAAGCAACCTTGAAGTTAGTCTCTTTGCAATTAAGTCATTAAAGCTACAAACGGTGAATTTGTCACAGCAAATAATTTAATAATAGTAAGGTTGACCTGCTTTGTTTAATCCTTGATAATTACTGTTCTTTAGATATCTACTATGGCAACTGTAGAATTAATGTAGAAAATGAGATTTTTTTTCCTTTTGCTGGTATAAATAATGTGATGATAAATTTCCCCTCCTCATTGCCCTTTTCCTCCTCTGCATTGCAGTAATGTCAGCTCAATGATACTTTCAAAGGTCACAGTTCTGCCTTTGAACTCTAACCTTATTTATGGGCCATCTACCCTGAACTGGCTGATCACTGCTTTGCACCTTATCCTTCATTTTTTGATGAGAGCCACTCCTGTCAGTGTTCATAAGATATAAATAGCTGATAAGAGTCCATGGATTCTGTTTGAAATATTTTTTACTTGAGGTCTAAATTGATGTAATCTCCAAAGTACTCAGTCCCTCTCTTTAAGTTAGCTAAGATAGATTTCTACATGGATAAGGATGACATCATCTCTGTGTGGGAAGTATTGAAGAGAACAGAAAACGTGTCTGGAGTGACTTTCTACTTTAGGATATTTTCCACAAAAATTGTTGTACCTAAATGGATTTGGGCACTAAAATGTGGACTACAGCTCCTAATGTTGTCAGAGTTTCTGTGCACTAAACTGCAGTGGCTTTAAGAAAGGCCTTRGGCTTATAGATRTGTCTAGGAAATAGAGTGGRCCAATAGAATTGGATCTACAAGATRATAGAGCTGATACTGAGGATYTAACATCCACAATGTATGTATTTAGACTTTTCTGTTTTGAGTTTTTTTTGCACTTCCATCAAGGACTGTGTTCACTTATGCCTGAAATGCATTAGAGGTACACCTAGAATTGCTTCCAGTTGCTTCCAAATGCTTCCATCTTCCAGTGTGGTTTCACTGAAAAGGTCATGCACCCCTTGACCACTCTGTGATGGTACACTCCTGATCTGAATTAGCACACTAATGGGGGGGAAAAAATAATAAAGAGCAATGAGTGGGTTAGAGGAAGTATATGCTTCATTTTTAAGTAAAATAATGATATACTGTATTTAGTTCTCTTATATACATTTACAAGGATATCCATAAAACAGATGTTACCCAAGAAAATGAATCAGTGAAAGCAAATAAGCTCATATCAGAGTTTRATCTGTTTAARTTATTAAAGAAAACAAATGAAATTAACCTAAAAGCRGSTATAAGTAATTTCACAGAGAAAAARSACTAGCTATTAACTAAYGTGTTACTATAGTGAAGAGAGGATAATCATACAGCTAAGACCTCGATAGAAGGTAAATGAATGTAAATGAATTTGGATTGTTCATAGAGCAATAAATCCATAACTATGTTTAAGGATAAAAGAAATCTTCATGTAAGCGATGAACTTTGCATCTTTTAATACTTTTCAAAACCTGCTATGTGGTGTTTGTCAGTAAAGATTCTGTAAAAGCTTCAATAGACAATTGCAATATTCTTTCTATGATGTCAGGAAAAATGTTGGACCAAGTGAATAAAAATGAAAATTAGAAATGAAAAATGAAGAAATTAAATAAAAGATGCTATTTGGTGCATTACTGCTAATTTTCTCTTTCATAATTCATTAGAAAGTGAATTAAGGCGTAATTTGCTGCTTTAGTTTTATTTCCTCTTCACAAATACTACTCACAAAATACTTGTGTGGTTGTCTTTTTATTGYTCTAACCAGACAGATGAAAAAAAGCCCAGAAAATATCTATAAATATTAATTTTCCATATATTGGTAACCTGATACCAAATGACTTGCAAATATTTCTACAGCCTTTAAAAGACAAGAATGAATTCTTGGGAAATTCTATGGTTACTACAACAGTACCGCTAAAAGGTTTTTTTAACATTTAATTTTATTAAACCTTGAATACTTCCAGGGGTGGGGCATTCAGAACTTCTTGGGGCAACCTGTGTCAGTGTCTCACCTTAACTTCTTCCTAGTATCTTAGTCTAAGTCAATTCTCATTCAGTTTAAAGGCATTACTCYGTGTCCTACCACTGCGTACCTTTGTCCAAGTCCCTCTCCAGCTCTCTTCTTGCCCCTTCTGGTACTGGAAGGTGCTCTAAGATCTCCTCAGAACCTTCTYTGCCTCAGGATGAGCAGCCCCAACTCTCTCAGCCTGTCTTCATTGGAGAGGTSCTTCAGCCTCCTGATCATCACTGTGACYCTCCTTGGGACACTCACCAATAAGCCCTTATCATCATATTGATCCCACAAGATATTCCATAAACATCACTTTAGGTAGCATCTGAAGCTTTTTTCACCCCCATTTTGATAAGAACCAGAGTGGATGTTATGTGTTCCTGTCAATTACATAAATGCAATTAGTCTGTTATCCTTAACAAATTAGAGTGAGGGAGGAGGTGTCCATAAAAAAAAAAACCAACAAAAACAAGCAAACAACAAAACAAACCTTTGCATGAATAAAGCTTCCTTTCATGTGAGTTGAACAAAAAGCAKTTTGTTAAAGTTTCTTTTATTGATACTTTAGACAATATTGGATCTGAATTCATAGTTTTTAAAGCTGCTGAGGCTGCTTTTCCTTGCCTGAATCAGCAGGGTTTAAAAAATTACTATAAATAATTATTTAATTCAGAATCTAGCAATTACCTGTTTTAAGAGATGACTCCTTCTTCCTTCTCTTCTTTGAAGTGTATTTTTTAGGATATTGAAGTAGGGACCAAATCCAGGAAAACTGTTGGGTCTAATCTATATATCTGTATTTTCACATGTGCTTAAGTTCCCTCACTGTACAGGGTGCTAATTTCTTTATTGGKAATTAAATCCTATAGCTAGATGCTTTCAGGAGTTGCTGTATTTTACATTTCTCAACAGGTTTCTGTTGATTKGGTTCCCTTATCATTGAAAACAATTATCAGTTTGTTGGGTCTCAGTTAGTTGATTTGTTTTCATGTTTAGATAGTCAGACAATTTCGTAGGGAGAAGCTAACAGAATAAGATAAAAGAAATAAATTATGTTCTACATTAAATGTCCCGTTTGCTTTAAGATGATAAATATAGTGTAGATTTTAAATATTTACCATCATAACTCACCAGAAAGAACAGTTGACCCAGTCAGATAGGAGAAACAACAGTTTCCTGACAGTTTACACAGACTGTTTATCTTTCACTTATTTCTTTGAGGGTATTTCTCTGAAGTTATGAGGCTTATAATTTTATTACTCTTCAGGTCATATTTTTTTTATTAATCTGGACAATCTATGTGCARTGAACCTTCAGGAGTTCCTCCACTCAGTGTACAGTTGTCTCTGAGAAATGATGGATTTTGAGAAGCACCTCTGAGATTCATTCAAGCATTTAATTAAATTAAAAAGARAAGAACTTTTTGTTCCTAATTAAATATTGCAGCCACAAATGTTGTTACAAAAAGTAGACCCATTAGATATGGTTAGACATACTTGGGGTCCTAATTTAACAGGAAATGTTTGCTTCCTGGTTCCAGAAATGTGAACACTTGAACATAGAAAATCTAGCATTTCAGTGCAGTGCAAACCAGACAGCTGCAAACACTGAAGAGAAAAACCAATATAAAATCTTTCCACATTCTCAGATGAAGCAACCAAAATCTCTTTAGAAGATCTGGCCTTATATGACTAATTTTTGAGAAATAGGTAGAAATATTTTTTAAAATKAATCTGAGAATATGTCTATTCAGTGGAGGAAGAGAATTTCTCTAAGAGCTTGTAAGCACTTCTGTTCAAATTTTTTTTTTTAAATCATAAATCTAGAGGGGAAACTTACCAGGCATTTTGTAGAAAATCATAGAATTTAATTTGTCTTTCAGAGCTTCTAATAATTGAGTAGTAATGTGTAGTCAGCACACTTTTCATGGTCTATTCAGCTTTTTGGRAACTGGTTAAACATTAATTTGATTGTGGTCAAGAAGTTCTATACAGTCAGGCAATCTTTATGCAATCTCATATAAAGTCTTTGATATCCAATGGCTGGAAACATACTAGAAAGTCTATAAGCAAAATATTTTGGAAAGTCACAGCTGCCTCTTGGAATAATGGGGCTGGGGCCGAAGGAAATTATCTTTTCTTTATATTATCCAAAGGAATAAACTAGAAGCAAAAAAGTGCCTCATATCCAGTCCATCGAGGAATTTTTCAAGACCATTCTTCCTTTTGAGAAGTGACACTAAGAATGAAGTGGGTAGAGGAATATGGGGAAAACAGCAAATATCAGACATTTAAGGAGAGCCTGAGGCAGSTAAAATCAGGAATCTGCCTGATTTAGACTTTGTCTTATTCAAGCTATGCATTTTTTCCTTAAATCCACTTGTTCAGTTCGAATAGTTCAAAACAAAAGTGTTATGGTCTCTTTGGCTGAGTCACAAGGGAGCAGTCTGAGGTTTATGTAACCCCTCAAATCGTGTCCATATGTGGTCTAGACTAAGAGGTCCTTGCTTGCCCATGAGCACTGTACTGTGAAAGCAATGTGCTATGGGCAGCATCCCCCTTATTGCTTTGTAGCAGCAGCCAGCTGCCACTTCTCATGATTTTTTGGAGGGCATTGTTGGCAGCAAGATAACTCTTGAGCCRTGCACTGAGGACTGGTGTAAATGTCTGTGCATGAATGGTCGAGTCAAATGTTCTGATTTGGCCTTTGCCGCAAGTTGGGCTGGGTAATCAAAACAGTGCTTTCTGCYTTGGTATGTGTTCAGTCTGCTAGCTGGCTTTAAAAAGAAAAATGTCAGGTTTTATTTTCCATCAGATTTCCAGGACAAAAAAATAAAGCTTGAATAAAGCTAAAAAAAATGTTTGCTGACATTTCAGAGCACTTGCAAATATGTAATGGGCTATAAAAATGGATGAGGCAATGAAGGACTTATTCAACATATTAAAGGATTCAGAGAAATGATCAAGGATTCAAGATTGGAGAAGCTGAATTAAGAARCTCCCTTTAAGAGAGATGATAAATACAGAACAGTAAAGGATGATGAAGTATTTTGGTCTAATCCTTTAAAAGCATATTGAACATATTAAACAGCAGCAGAAACAACAACAAGCAGTAGCAGAAGCAAAAGCAAACCAAAACCAATGCAGAGTCACCAGAAAATAACTCTAGAACTTTTTCTGTGTTTGTGTAGCACCCTGCCTTTTCAGATTCACCTAGGAAAATGGGAGAAGGACAATGGGAACTTAAGTCWGGCCTTCTACTCTCATGCTTTAATGCATTTCATGTTTCATGCAGTTATGGCACCTAACATGTTCCTCCCATATTGCAGTTGAGTCCAAAGTAAATTTCTCCAGGACTGATAATCTAGATAAATACAGATAATGTGTAGAAGCAAATAAGCTCGTATCAGAGTTTAATGTTTAAGTTATTAAAGAAAACRAATGGGGGCTATATTCCTGCCTTTTTGTGGTTTGAGTATTTSCTTATCTTTGATGATTCCTAGAACCAGAGATATCTGCCAGACACCTTGGAAATTACCAAGGAAGGGACAATTCTAGAAACTTTTGAGATGATTTTCCCTTCTATACCCATCCTTTTTCCTGATTTAGAATCAGACTATTCTTTTCCCAATGTATCACCAGATGTAGGTAGAGCAAACAAACAAAAATGCTTCTTGTAGAAAATCCATGTCATAACTGCTGGCAGAATTCTCTATTAGTCTGCTGCTACGAGGCTCATGTGTAGGCTTGTTCTGTCCAGRCAATAACCTGTGTCTGCAAAGATAACCCGTGGTTATTAGACACTCTAGATTTCAAAATTATTAGAAACCTGACCTTACGGAAGTCAGTGCAAATGGTAGTTATTTCAGGGGATAAGGTTTTCATTTCTTCTTCTCCTTCTTTTCATTTTGTTTGACACCTTACCTAAAAATAAATCTGTAACCACAGGTCAGAAATATAAATCATGTCAGAAGAAAAAAGCRAGTCTTTGAAAAGTTACCAAATTTTGAAGAGTTAGATAACCTTTATTCATTGACCACATAGTGATTCCTGAAGAAAAAATCATCATCTCTGGGATTTTAAAATACTTCACATAGTGTCAAAACTGTGCTAGAAGGGCATAGGTGCTTAAATGTATGCAAGTTTTCTGCAGACCTTCAGCCATTGTTCTCTCTCTAGAATCTTTGTTTTGCCAGCAAGGCATATTCTTGTACATTTGTTTTTGAGAATCTGTCTCTCTGTGGTAATATAAGAATCCATTGATGGATTTAATTAAATTTAATTAAATTTGATTTTGATTAATATGGTAAATTGTAATTGCAATTCTGGAGGRTGTCTACTATAAGACACAGTGATTTATTAGCATAATCACAGAATGTCTATTTAAAGGTCATTCTTACTTCCCAGTTTATTTGCAATAACATAAAATATAACTTGCCCTCAAGATAAAGCAATATGAAAAGAACTTTAATATATTTSCTTTAATAAAAAATAAATAAGGTTATTTCTAAGAAGGTCTGTTTTAATGACAATGAATTGCTTTGAAAAGCAACAGCTAGAAGTCAAAAGTGTTCTGATACATGTGAAGCTGAGAATTCCTAAGTTCCAAGAACGTTCAGTAAATAAAATTGAATTATTGCTGGAAAATTCAGTTCCTGTTTTGACATTGCTAGAATCAGAGAGGTGAATTTAATTCAGATTGCTTTGTCAGAAATCCCAAGGCTACCTTAGGGCTTTTAAATGTTCAAGTACTTTTCAAGGGAAAATGAATGAGAATAAATGTTAAAAATATTAGATTAAAAGYGATGATTATGTCAGACAGTGAGTAAGTAGAAAAATGACCCAGCACAGCTTTTAAAGAGAGTAAGTTATCCCTAGTATAGACTAAAAATAAAAGGTAGATTAAAAAGAAAACTTGTTTTAGAAGGAGTAGGGTGGAATTCTTGTAGAGATAGAACTGATACGGTCAGTTTATTCAATCCTCTATATGAAACATTTAGATAAAAGGCACTTTGGAATGCTGCAGTAGAGGTAGCTTGCAGGCAAAATCAAAATACAGCTCCTTCAAGTTTATGAAATTTGATTGAAACTAGCAAATAAACAAACTATTCATTATTGCCTGACAAGACTGAGCAGCACAACAGAGCTCATGAGAGTCTGGGATCAGTGATTCCCATCTCCCAGCTGAATGCCAAGTCCCAGCTCTTCGGGGTAGATTTATCATCACGTATTCAAGCGCCAGTGAAACATTTCCTTCTCTTTGAATGTGTGTGAATGTGAGGCTCAGAGTGCTGTTCCACAGATGCTTTTTCAAAACAACAATGTAATCCTCTTTTAGAAACCCTCCCATTAAAAAGAGAAGGTATTCAATGTATTCCTCACAGTCCCACAACCAGGTTTGCTCACATGTGGAAGCAGTAAGCAGCCCCATGACACAGAAGCCAGTGTCCCACCTACAGAAATGTACTTCTTGCATCTCAGCACATTACTCCAGTCTGAATCTTGATCAAATATCAACTAAGTGCTGTGRCTTCATCGGGACCACCTGTCTCTAATGTCTTTTTGCTAAAAACACTTAAACAGCATTGGGTCCCTCTGCTGAACAAAGAGTCTCCTGACTCAGGACCACAGGTGTGCCAGCTAAGGACATTTGGACATTATGGGTATCTGAGTATCCTCAACTAGATTAAGATAGACTTTATTAATTTACTTTTGCTAAGTCATCATCAGATTTTTTCTTCCCAACATGTAGGCATGATGAGATTTTTGTTTTCAAATTATAATAAAAAGTTAGTTAGTGTGCCTAGTTCGATACAGGTGCATGGCATTTGTGCTATGAAAGCTGATTGAAAAGAGCAATGTTATGAAGATTAAGAAAACTTATTTTAACTCTGCATGAATTTGCCATGCACTATCATTTTGGTGTTGTTTTTTTTCCATCATCGGGGCTGCATTCACCTATATTTTTTCTCTGACACTTCTGCAGTTTCCTCAAATGAAAAGTGACATGAATAGTGAAAAAGCACTCATTTTAAAGAGGCTAGGTTACTGCATTKTGAGCCAGAGCCACTCCACATCACCCAAGCTGCTCTCCAGGATCATTCCCTGCATGGATGATGGCAGCCATATAGGTATGCTACTCAATACCAAAATACAGGGGTACCAAGAATGTGGTTTGTAGCTGCCATAAGTTTTCTCCATCTCAGTGTCWCCATCCTACAACCCAAAATCCACTTGGACCACACTAGATAAGCATTCCTGTGCCTTAATCCCTTTAATCCCCTACAGTTTAATCCCTCCCTTAGCACAACTGCTGGGCAGCTGATGGCTGCTTCCACTCTGAATTTAGTGCTGGATATATGCTCTGCAATATATTAGCCATTGGTAAAAGCCAAGGGGTAATGCAAATGCTGCTCCTGCTTTTCTCCAGCTGAAGTAGCAGGGGTGGGAGYGAGAGATTTCTGGAATCAGAGTAAGAGCAGATGTGAGCACAGCTCTGCAGGTTGGACAGTGGGGTGCCTGCCTGGGACTTGAGAGGCTCTGAGATGTTTAATGTGGGAGCCATGAAGCAGAACTCCCCTTACACAGATAGCATTTGTGCTGACGTTGCTGGGCTTTGCTGCTCCACACCTCTCAGCAGAAGGGGCATCTTCAACTCACATCACATAAGGCAGCTTCTCATGMAGGGTTGTGGGTCTACTGTGATTCGCAGTTTGAGCACAGGATGGCCTCCTGTTTTACAGAAAGTTGTTCTCTGCCAGAAGWCAGCCATATAAAGAGATAAAGTCAAAAAATGGGCAAAAAGTCTGCTTAAAACTTCATCATCCAGCACAACACTTGGTCCATGTAACATGTTTCTGTGTCATCTCACATTGCRTGTAACCCATCACCCTCTTTTGCCTGCTACATCTGGCACAGGCACAAGCATCAGTAGTGGTTGAGTTTTCTATGATTAAAGGATGATTTTGATATTAAATTCAGGTAAGTACCTGTGGCTGTGAAACCAAATCTCTCACACCTATGGTTGCGGAAATTCCCTTCGGTCACAAGAAAACTTGGATGTCATCTATACTTCTTCTCTTTGGTGTTCGYTGATGCCAAGTTTAAGTGTTTGGCATGTCACAGCACCAAGCCTCACAGAGTTCAAGAAGCATTTGGACAGTGCTCTCAGGCACATGCTGTGACTCCTGGAAATGGTGCTCTGCCAGGAGTTGGACTCCATGAATCTTGTGGGTCCCTTCCAACTCAGCTTCTTCTGTGACTCACAAAAYGTTATTTTATATTTAAAAAAAAAATCTAATAGCTAAAAGTGGGGAAATTATATCCAAACCTGACCTGTAACTGCAGTGTGGCCATATAGTATTCACCAAAGCCTGAAGCAGCAGAACAGAAGTCCATAAGGGACTGTGGAATGCCAAGCCTGACACTGTTTCATTAAGTTAGAAACCTTAACTCACTCTGGTCTCTTGTGTTTAGGGAGGATCATCTGCTGCAAGTCTTCATCTCTATGTCTGTGAGGTTTAAGATGGCTTAGAAATTTGGTCTATGTGGTTACAGAAGTGTGTATGAGACCAAATTGCTAAATGTGTGTGCATGGGAGACAGACACATCCATCTCCATGGGGACTGTGGGTAGGTAGGTGTGGAAGGTCCTGCACCTACCTTGCTCCCAACCAAAATGGGGAAATTCTCTTCCTTTACACCTCCCAGGTGGAAAGCAGTGAGCCAAGAGCAGCAATGGCAGAAGGACAGCTCCAGGGAGCCTTCACCTGTCTGTGCTGGGAAACAAGAGACCTGTGTAGGAGTGGTGGGCAGGGCTGACCAGCCTTACTGTGGAATGTGGCCTTGGAGTTTCCCTTTGTGGCTGATGTCACTGATGCTGAGCTGTGACTGCCTTCACTGAAGCCATTTCAGATGGACACTTGGGTGGGGGCCAGAGCAGGATGGAAACTTGAGTTATACAGTGGTGGGTTACCTCCCCTGGGTGGGCRGCTCTGGGGACAGCACCATAACACTGAAGCTGAGTGTGGGTGTGCTTTTCCCTCCACTCTTTGGTCACCTTTGAATACAGCTGCAGCTGCAGAGGGCACATGGGACAGCACGGCCTCCCTATGGCCACAGGCCACCAAGAATACTTACTTAATTTATCTTTCAGGAAAATCCACCTTGATTAAATCTCCTGGACTAAATTAGTGTTAAGAAAAGGTGMCAGATTTCTTTATATTGTAAATGAGCATGGCCAAGAGGACTTTGGCTAAATTACTCTCTAAGTAGGTTTGACTCACAATTAGCAAAGGCTGTTTAAAAATGTGGGCTGAGGTTAGAACAAGGAAWAAGACCTTATGCTGTCACAGACTATGCCAGCAGTGCAGATAACCACGACAGTGCGGGACTGAGGAACACGCTACCAGGTGTTGGCYTGAAATACCTGCTGCCTTTTGAGATCTGAAGAAGAAATCTTCATAATAATTAATTTTGTTTTCTTTTTCATTATTAAGGGATATACTTGTTCAAACAGATAGACTTCAGAGCCATTTTATGGTGTACAAAAAGTCTAACTAGCACATAAAGTAATATCTCACTCTAAATTTTCTGTGTTTGCTCTGGGAAAATGTTTTAGTAATTATGCTGTAGATGCCAAATGCCACAAAGAAAACTCATTCCTAAGATATTTGGCATATGTTTCATTCTGTCCAATTTTGTTTTCTGCATGTTGATGAGAAATGCCAGCCTTTATTTTCCTTTTTTTTTTTTTTTTGTGTTTGGATTGCTTTTGTTAACTTTTGCATGCTTTGCTTGCTTCTCTTCAGTGTAATTTCTTTATCAAACAAACAAGATAATAAGACTAATTTGAGACAATAGCCTGATACTTTATAGACCTGGAGTGAAATTTTTATTAGGAAAATTTTATGCTTTAAGGTGCACCAAAATGAAATCATATTACATTTATAATGAGGCTTGAAGTAATTTAGGAAACGTTTTGAAAGAGATTTTCATTAAAGAAATAAATTAGAAAAAAAATACCTGCACTGTAACTTGGAGCTTAGGTGCTGGGGAAGCTGTGAGGAAGCAGACCAATWATCAGAAATATATTTTTTATATGATTGTCTAGCATGTAGGGATCAAAAAAAATGTTTCATTTTGGGAGGAAGTTTGACAACTATAGGGATGCAGAAACAATCTGCGTTTGTTGCAGTGACTGTTGTTTGCTTTTACAGGCTTAATCCTTCAAATATGGTGGAGCAGTTTTCTTAGTAATTTGAGTTCCTCAAGTAAAGATATTAAAGATAGCACATCAAAAATATAATTATCAAAAGAAAAAAAAGTATTGTAAGCTCTATGATGACTTGTTCTCATTTGTAGGCTTATTATTAGCATACTGCTGTTTCTTTTTCTATCACTTATTTTCAATAATGGCATCTATTCAKTTTGTTGTATTCTCTTTCTGACACGTCTTATCTTTCTGAAAGTRATGCAGTGTGATAAAGTTTAAGATGTGTAGTTCTGGCCATTCCTTTAAAGATAGTTAYAAAACTCCAGTTATGAGAAAAGGGTTCTTTTCTCTTTTCTGACACTTCCAGCGTTCTGACAAAAGTATCAGAGCATATTTGAAAACRATCTTAAAAATGAAGCATGGTGAGATTCAAATGGATTGTGGTGACAATWATTCTTGRTAAATTTTCYTGGTATGCCCAGTGAACATGAGAGGACAGATGGGATTCATTGGTAATCTCACAACAGCCCAGAAAGTGTTGTCATTTTATGTATCTGAACAGCCACAAATAGCTCTTTAAACACTTCYTTTATTCTAAGACTTGTCTTGATGCCTGTGAAGGATAAAAAGTCATCCAAAGCCAAGCTGTACAGCAGAGAGGCCTCAGCAGTTTTATGCTCTGAAGGAATTTGTTCACACTCAATGTGCTGATGTGTGTGGAAATTTCTAGGTCATATTTCTTTGTACTTAAGTAGTAGTATTATTAATATTATAGCATAATCCATGCTGACATTATATAATCCTAATTTGATTATAGATCCAGCATTCATAAACTGATACCTTAAAAAACATAYACACTCAGCAARAGGAGACCATAGTTTSTCATTGCAGATGAGGATAAGGAAASATAATTCTTATGCATTTTTGTCAGCAGCTCRTACTGTGTTTGCTCCTGAAGTTCARTTTGACAGCCTAACCTCTCCCCAAGAGAAAAATTAATTTGGTCAGAATGATGTAAAATGGTGATGCCTACAAACATGTAGATGAACTTAACTCCTAGATTCAGAGTCAGGAACAGAAGGAACTAAAACCTTACCTGTAACTGCTGAGTTATCRATACCACTGTCTCTCTAGGGGAACAAGTGCTTTATTCCAGTCAGTGTCATACAATGTTTCTACATTATAGCAATGTTGTCACTGACATTCTGTGTGAATCAGTCTAGTTTCTAAGAGTGGCTGTGAGTCTTGTTTGTCCAAAGATGCTTTGATTCAAGACAGAGATTTCACTAAAAGTTGCCCTCTCCAACTTATAAGTATAAATTGTATAAATACTCAGTTTACTCTGGACCAGTTTACCAAGTGGGAATGTTCACATWTAGAGAAAAGATAATATATATTAGATATAATACATATTTTAGCCTATGTTTTCACTCATTTTGTCCATCTTTTTTGAGATAAATCCTGAAAATGAGCAGATTCCAGACATTTTCAAGTAAATGTCAAAAGTGCATAACTTCTTTCCTACCCTGTGAGAAGACTTGCCTGAGTCTTTGGGGTCTCAGGTCTTTCTGCACTGAACTGTGTGTGCAGCCATGCCATTCCACACAGAGAGATGCTGTTAGGATGCAGTTCAGTAGCCTCTGGCACACACACTTAAAATCACATGCAGCCAGAATTTGACTGGTATGTGATGGCCTCTTATGGAGAGACACTGTTCTAAGTCAGGGCCTCAGTAGGTTCCAGCTCATACAAAGGTTCAAAGTCAGTTCTGGATCAAACCTGCTAAGATCTGAACCTGGAGCCAAAAGCTTCAGCTTCTTGCATGGTTCAGGTGGGGTGAATTGCCATGACACATCTCTTTGAGAGGCAAGTTTTCCCACTCTCCATTGTATTTCCATTGTCACAGTGAATCTCAGWACATTGGGGGAAACTCTCCAGAAAAATGCAGTATTTAATAAGAATTCTTTCAAAGCAGGAAAGTCAGTCAGAAAATGATCAGTATCTTAATGTTGTAACACCAAATTTTTCACTAACAAAAACTGTACTGGGATCAAAATACAGAATGTTCAGATAACCACAGGGTTCCTAATTATAGTTATTAGGATTAGGGCTTGTGTACTAGTTTCTTGTTTATTTCATTGCTGATAATTTTCCCACAAATATGTTTTACGGTTCTTGGATTCGGCTGAACAGTATTAAGCCCAAATTAATGGAATGACTCAACTTGTAAGCTGATGATTCAGATACCTCAATAATGGGAGTTCAGGAGAGGTTTGCAATAAATAATTTTTTAAAAACCCAATCTCAARATACAAAGTGAAAATTCTGGGTTTAAATGCTCATTTTGGTTTACTGCATATTCTATCTAGGCCTTGGTTTGCTCCTTTCTGAAAGTCATAAATGTATTGAATTAGCGAAGGTTTTTTGTACTGTGCACTTGAATCATACCCAGCAATTCTGCAGAGAAGCTGCAGGCATGAGGAATACTGTTGTTGGACAATCATACCCTAGACTATTATAATGCCACACTTTAGCTAAATCCAAAATAATTAACCAATTTATATTGACTACTGAACAAAGGTATTCCACAGTCTAACAGAACTAACTGGAAAAAACAGCCTTATTGGGGAAAAAAWAAGTGAGACTGAGTCTGAATTTTCTCTGGAAAAATTCCATGCATACAGTATAGCAACTCCATGACTTTAATACTCAACTTGATGTAAAATGCTCTCCTTCAACAAAGTTGGTTTATATCACTATGAATTGTTAGAAATCAAAATAATAATATTTAATCTGGATTAATACCACAATTTAGTCACTTTGCATGATTTCACTGTGTTTTATGTTTTTCTAGGAGTAGTAGTGCCTTTAGTCATTACAAAAAAGGACTTTTTGTTCCCTTTTAAAGACAAAACCATTTTATAGTTGCAGCAAAAAGACCCAAACCATACAGGTTATCACTTATGCTCCATTATGCTATCACACAGCTGAATTATTGCTACATTCACCTTTCTTTCCCCATTTCCCTCAAGGTATTTGTCATTTCACACGTATTTGGAAGAGCTGATTTTTAATTGCCTCTCTCTGGAGGAAATCCTTTTTTCAGAAAAGTATCAGGCATGTGGTAACTTTTGTGAGCCCTAGGCAGAGGTGAAAGCTGCACTGTGCTACCTGCACTGAACAAAAACATAATGAAACAYAGCCTTTTCCAGAAAGCTCCCAGTGTAAAAGGAGAAAAGCAGCAAATATATACAAAGCTGAATATATTTCAGTTTTGTCTCTTCATTTAATAATGCAGAAATCAGGACAAAGTCCCTAATCTCAACTGGGACCTTCTTATAGCCCAAAGGAGTTGTGGGCCCCCCCAGAAATGCTCAAAGGCAGAAATGCTAGTGGGGTGAACTGCACTTATAAGTCACTTCCAAGGACTTCTAAGGGGCTCTGGGCTGACTGACTCTGATTAGAGAGCCAGTTTCTAGTGACTAGAATCCAGCATCTTATTGCTGCGGCAATTACCACTAGTTTCACTGTTGCCTTTCTTTGTTCATAAACAGCTTAAATTCCATCACAGTCCCTCACTGTGACCTTTTGCCCTAATGTGTTTGAAAAAGAAAAGTCTTTCTCTTCCCTATTACTTTTTTGGCTAGCATTAAGTGACTTTTTTTTTTTTAATCTCACTGGTGTGTTGTGAGAAATAATTAATGTTTGTGTACTGCTTTGAAAATGAGCATAATTGCATCAAATGCTAGTTTGAGGAGAAAGATCCTTTTTGATGTTCTTATTTGTTTTGTTCAGGCTTTAATTGGCTCTGTGTTCATCTTCCTCTCACTCTTATGGTTGTAAGTTCAACTCTTTTTTAACCTTTGATCTTTGAATGGTTTCTCTGGAAACTCGCAATTGTCACTCAATGTGCTCGGTTCATGTCTTTCAGATGTTTTAGAGCCCAGGGAGAAGAAGRAGATGAAAACGATTTTTCAGGTCACAGGGATGGTATGATGGTTAAGTGGAGTGAGGAGAAGATTTTTGAAAGGCTTGTAGGGAATCAAGATTACCCCTAAAGAAAGGAGGAGAGAAGTCACCACTGTTGTGCCTGTGGGATTTTTTTCCACCCTGAGTAGTCCTTCCCTGGGGTGGGATTCCTACTCTTATGTGAAGAGTAGGAAGTTCTTCTAGTTTTTTGCAAAGGCTTTGATTATGAGTTTTCTTCAGATAGATGAGAGGAAATGCAAGTAAAACAACCAATCAAACAATGGATTTATGATCTGAAGGAAAAGAAAAATGTAATGACCAGCTCTCATTGGACTTGTATTCACCTTATTTCTCTGAAGAGGAGAATYTTTGACACTTGAAAATTGTGAAAATAAATTGAACAAACATGCAGAAAAACATATGGTAATGTAGAAATATTATTAAAAAAAATTGTGATTTACAAAGTGTCCCAGAACTGCTTGTATTTCTAGTTCCAGAACCTTGAGATTTTGTACTTTTACAAATAGTTAATTTTTCTTTTACATCTTTCACAAAAATGCATGGTAATCTAAACATACAAATATGAACAAACTGACAGTGATCTAATTACAGGAATCTGGAATGCTGGCTAGTTATTTTTCAAAATCCTGACATTATAAAAGCTGGAAAACATATAAATGCTCTTATTTTTCAGATGACTCAGAGTAAAATATAATAACATTCTGGAAACTCACACTTACATACACAAAAATCCAAATAAAGTACGTAGAAGTGAAAAAAGCAACGAGAGATCCAGCCCTTGTAAGTCAGTAAAGAATTTCTCTGAAATATGATAAGAAATGCATCCATATCTGAATACCTTTGCTCTGAACTATATCTACATTTTCTAAAATTTAACCACTAGTTTGGAGTGGATGGAGACTTTGCTCATATACTTGGTAATGTCAAGTGAATATTTGACCATATGAGGTTCATTTAATTATGAAAATGGAATGTGCCTTTTTAATACCAAAAATTCAGTTTGGCTAGAAGCAGCTTTTTATGATTACATTTTTGACTGGAGATTGGAAGCAGTGCCATGAGATTTAGCTGACCATCTGTATGGTTGAACACTGACTAGTGACTCTCTTAAACTTAGTACAGTGTTTATGGTCGGCTGCTTGCAAGGTGTTGATAAGCCAGAAATTCTCTGTCTTAATGAATTTTAATTACTAAATAAACTAGTAAAACTCACAACCTGTATAGACACAAATAACACAGCAAAACTGGTGGATTAAATGGTAGATTAGATTTGATGCCCTTTATCTGTTATAATCCAGAATAGCCTGATTTAAAACAGTTTTCTCTTTGAAGTAATTCTGGATTTGCAGTCTCAAAAAAATATATATAATTAAAACTTCTTTTAGCAGTATTATTTTCAGGCAGAGCTTCTGAATTAGAGAACAAAACCCTGTAGATTAGGTTTTAAGTAGAGAAAAGAAGAAACATGATTGTTTTTACCTTCTATTAATTACCGAATGGACAAAAAAAAAAAATTAAATTATCTGCCAGTGATTTAGTGGGTTTGCTTTTCCTAACCAGTGATTTCTTGGATTGAATCACCAATCAGGCCATGTTGACAAAGGAAAGTGCCTGGGGAGATTTTAAATTAATTCACACAAAACCTTTCTTGTACTTACATGTCTGACCTTATGTAGGTGTCATAATGCTCCCTGCATCACAAGCACACAAAAGTTTATCTTGACCTTTGCACAGTCTCTTGTATAGTTCAGTCTTTCATTGCTTATGTTGACTTTGCTCCTGYATTTTGTTATTGTTGTTGTTATCCAAATGATCAGACTTCACCTTATTACTATGAAAATGCATCAAAAGAACTTACAAAAATTCACAGGGTTTTTTTTTCTTTTCTGAAAATGTACTTCAATGTAATAGGGTAATATTTAGTATAACCATTTTATCTTAAGACTATTATCAGAGAAACAGCACAAAACATCATACCATCTCTTCATCTCTGCTCCTTATTGTCCCTCCAATATTTCCCTTGTTCCACTGGTTCAAGTCAATAATTTTTTTTTATTAATTTCCTTTCAAGTTCTGATAGCAACTGTGATCTGGATAAAACAGTTGGAACAGTGTCAAGCCACCATAAAGTTTCTGGGATTTATGTGGGAAGTAGAGGTYTTAGATGCTGTGGATAGAAACTTTATGGGCAGAAGGAAAAAAGGCAAAGAACACATCAGGATTGACCTGCTAGTGAATAAACTGCGCAGTGCTTACACTAGCCTAGAGCTATTTTGTTTGGGGAACTATGCAATGGTCTCTAAGTCCTCCTGCTTAAAAAGAAAAATTATATTCAGGTTAAATACATATATTGCTCAGTGAATATAATTTGTAGTGTGYATCATATTTATTGATGGTAAAGAAATGATGTTTTGTCTCAGGGTGCATCCCAGAGCAACAGATGCGAGAGAGCTGTTGACAAACACATCTTGGTGTGTGCAGGGATGTAGCAGCATATTCTGGAGGTTCAGCACAGGTTTTCTCTGCCTTGTGTTCACTTCTACTCGTGTCTGTGGGCCCTGAGATGCAGYTGGAGATGGGATGACAGTGCACATGGTGCCTTGGCCATGCTGCATTCCCTGCACACGTCTCAAATCAAGTAGTGTGATACACTTTTGAGAGCTGCCATGAGTGAGGGSCTCCACAGTCTGTCTGGGAGGACATTTTAGCATGTGATTTTCTCTGTTTTATGGAAAGCACTAGCCTTTACTTAAATATTACAGCAAAACTAAGAAGTAGCATTACRTCATTTCCTGAGCTAGAAATAATAGCCAAAACCCTAATCTGGAGGGAATGTAGCCAAGTATCATCAAGTTGYAATTAGCAGAGGACTACATTTTGAAACCAGCTCTTTATGAAGATTTAAAAATTACTCACCAAATGGAATACATTCAAAGTGCAATTGGACATAAAGTGTCCCATCTTTATGTTTTCAGTTTGTTCTGTGACCTGCACTCTTACTTAGAGCTATGTAGAAGCATTTAATCTTTTTTCTTTCTCCAAAATCAGCCAAACATTCCTCCTGCAGAGAAAGGACTTAGGATTTTTATAATATTTAAAGTCCATAAAAAGATCATCAAACCACACAGCCTGAGGACACCTTTTTAAAAGGTACTGAACTGCTATTCAAGGACATATGTGCATAAGTGGATTTATCATTTAAAATGTCTGTTTCCTTGTAGTTTCTAACCAATTTTACTTTTAAATATGGGCCAAGTTCTTCAGTGTCTTTAGATCAGCTATATTAACTTAGCAAATAATTTAGCACCACAGGAGCATGGTGGTAGACCAAAGAAAACTTTGAGCAGGTTGCTCAAGGTGTTTACATCTGATGAGGTGCAGTTCAATTCCCTGAACCAAACGTCCTCTGGCTGCAGGCAGTTTGAAGATGCTGCAAGGCACAGTCACTGATTCAGATCCAAATATCCCTTTTGGGGCTGAGAGAATGCGATGGAGAGTTCCTGCTTAGTTGTCTATGAAATAAGTGGCATTCACTTGTGCACGAACCCCTTCCTACAGAGGCCCATGCATGGGGACTACAGGTTGTTCAGGATTTTGCTGTAAAATGGCTTGAGTGTTCAGGATAAAAACGGTATTAAAGTATTCAAGATTGGTTCATTGCAAATATATTTTTTGCCAGTGGTGTTAATCTCCAAGCACTGCAGAAAATCTTGTAGAACAAACCTTACCAAAAGTGCATCACATGAGGGTATAATACCTAGAACAATCAAGACTACTATAGAAATAAATATGAGTTTGAGAACCATTTCAAAACATCCCGTAACAATGAAAACCTGCCAGTCTGTGTATAAACATTATTAATTTGCCTTGCAGAAGAAATGGATTTCAAGGGAGAGAAAATTCTAATTATATTCTAAAACAAGTTATGAGGAAATAAAATTCTCATTGTTTTGGCTACTTTGGAGTCAAAACATGTTCTGGAAGGTTTTAATTTTCTTATGGTAAGCCAAAGGACAAAAGGAACAAATGAGAAAACATGATTTTTGAAAGTAGAATTCTTTTCACCCATTGTGAGTTTGTTAACACTTCTGACAAAATGCTCTGTTTTGTTGGAAACCTGCAATTCTATCAAGACTGATAGGAAATTTTGTCTGAACTGCCACTGCATTCAGCRGTAAAAAAGGTAATCATTGTGACTATGAAAAGTGACATTGTATTGGTTTTATTATTAGTATTAGAAAGCATTAGGGGCTTGAATTAGCAATAAAAAATTATAAGATACAAGGAGAGGAGAGCATCATATCTGTGACAGAATAGGCAATTGGTATCATTAAACCATGAAACAAATTTAGTGTCTGAAAAACAAGAAAAGAACATGTGCTCTTGGGTGAACTCAGGTCCCAAAGATTATTAAGACAGAACTGGGCTTTTCATCTGAGAGATTTAATTTAATCAGATTTTTCTGCTAACTTAATTTGATCAGATTTTTCTGCTAACATTGRTATTTAATTTATTAGGTTGTCATGTTGCACCTTTCATTCTTTGAGCATTAACACATCATTTCATAAAAATTTTTCCTCTTGGTTTTAAAGTCCTTCAATATTTAGAGGGATTTCGAGGCTAGGATCTGAATTCAAGCTTATCACAGTTTATATAAAGTGTCTGTCAGGCTGAGGTACTCATGTCACACGGAAGCTTACCCCAAGATTTCCACCAAGGCAGAGTGAAGGAAGTGGGACATCTTGGTTCTGTGTCCTCCTCCAGGTCCTGTGGGGGTTTGACTTCCCTTAGTACTTGGCCAAACAACAAACCCAAACACACGATTAAGGGCAACTCACCATCCCCACAGCGGGAGCTATGAATCTGTGGTCTGTAGAAAAACATCTAAATTATAAAGCCAAACAGAAAAGCTGAAGCAGAAGCAGCATGGCTGAAGACATTTATCTAGTGGTTCCCTAGGGCCACACACAGAAAGAGGGCCTGCAACAGGACAAGAAACAAGGGTTTAATTTCATGTAGCACTGTTTCTTAATAGCTCTGGCAGGTTTATCAAGAGACAGCTTCTTCAAGCGCTTTTATTAAAAATAAAATCATAAAAAAGGAAGACATTTTTAATCTCAACCTAGTGTTGCATAAATAAAGCATTCTGATGCATGGGTCACACATTGCTGTAGCAGAGAATTCCTTTGGCAGCAAGAGCATTTTAATCCAGTCTGCAGTGTTTCATCAGGGAATCGTGGAGCCACATTCATCTCCTTGTGATAGCTGAACTTCATTTCTTTTTCTGTGCAATGACTGCTATAACTGTGTGCCAAATGTTTTGGTATATGGATTTTTTTAAAAGTCTGATCAGTGTAGTTCTTAAGATGGATCAAATACTTATTAAGTCCATCTTCTTTATTCACCCTGAAAAATTCAAGTAAAAAATTAATCATCTAAATTAGATGTAACAAAATGTAAAAAATAAATTGATCATTAAAGAGAAATTGAAACTTTACAATATGGTAAAACTAACTGCCATTTATGATTCATGATAGAAATATGATCAAAAAGGCTGCAATAAATACTATTTCCTCTCTTACCACACATTCAAAGACAGTAACACTGGTGYCACTTAAACATGTTTTGGCTTATTGCTGAGAAGGTCTGAGTTCTGTCCTGAGAGGAGCCAGAAGCAGCACCAGCTGGGTGGACAGTTTTCAGGTCRTAAATGTTATTCTTTCTATGCCCAATCTCTGCAGTTCTGACAAGATAAACAAAATCAAGAAAAGCAAGCAAAACTAATGATGTATTTAAAGATTTTTATGTACAGTAAGACTTAATGTCCAAGAAAGTTAGCTCATATGACCACCCCATCACACTCACACTCATCAACCATTTTCTTTAGGTGGATGAAAAAGGATAGTGACTTTTTTGTATAGCTTCAAAGAAAGTAATAAAGTACCACAGTTTACTGGAGATGTTTAGCTTTTTTTGTGACTGGTATTGTCACTGCAATGAATACTTGTGTTCTCATTATGATTTCAAAACGTTTTTCTCCTCTTCTCCAGGGAAAGGTTCTTTATTTTCTTCAGTTTTCTGTCCATGAGACAACATAAGGAAATAGTGAGTGATCTTTGGCATTGGAGGGGACAGTTCTATGGATCCCAGTTAGTTTTTCTCAAGAACCTTATTCCCAAAGTAGCGTTACAGACACTGTTCACTTTATATTTTACTTTGCATATAGAGCATATGAAAATCTTTTGGCCATTCCRGTAAGCTCCTGCCAGGCAGAGAGATCAGATATGCCAAGTGAGTTGAGCAACAAGAAACTCATTCATTTCTYCCACTACTCTTTGTAAATTAGACTATATCAGGATACAAATCAACTTTTAATGTAGCATTCAAACATTGTAAGGAATTGCCATAATCTTTATAGGTATGACTGTACCCCAAAAACTCAGTGCAACATCTGCTTAGGGTTTTAACTAAGGTCTGAGGCTTGATCTCAATTAAATAGATGTTATATTATTGCAGAAATAAACTGGACTTGTATGAAAGGAAATACATATTTATTACATTAAAACAGACTCTGATGAAATTCTGATATATTATGTCAATTTTGGAAAAGACGCAGCAAAGAAAGGTAATCATGATTCCAAATTTTAGGCTAGATGTCAAAACCAGCTCCATGAGAAAGACCTAAAAAATTGTTCATCCAAATGTTTAATGTAATTTTTAAGTACAGGCAATCTGGAGGAACATTTCAGTTTCTTCACACCTAGCTACTATGTATGTAGATGTGTTTATTATAGCATATGTCTTCACTAGTATTTGGTTTAGTATCTGAAAACATATAATTTCCACCATTAAATATTTCAGCTAAGAACCCTAGCCTGTGATCCATATAATGGCTGTAAACCTCTTGTGCTGGTGAACTAATATTTATTTCATAATTAGGAAGGTGAAAGTTATTAAACCACATAATTTCTAAGAACATTCACCCTTGTATGGAAGAGTCTGAAATGAAAACATTACTCGAACCTTAAAAGAATGGGCAATTATGAAAAACAATTTCTGATGRCCCATTAAGGAAGTTACTCAGATTGCACAAATGATAGCTTTTATGAAACCTCAGACAAACTGCCAAAAATATTGTCTTCACTAGGAATATGTGTACTGCATGTGTGTCAATAATATCATAATTTTAGCTCTGTTGCTCTTGTTGCCTCATGATTGAAGGCAAAACRATGATCATTTAACTGTTCCAGTGCTTGAAAAAATATTAAAAAAAAGTTTTTGGGTTAGAAATGTATTTTATCTTTTCTTTTTTTCATTTATAGTTAAAAAAWATTAGTAAAAAATAGGGACAGAAATGGGTTTTTCAGATTTCCAGAAATGGCTTTCTCCCAAAAGTTTTTCATTATGGCTGTCCTACAGAACTGGTGTTCCTTGCATTACAGCAGATAAWTTTTGGGCTATTTTAAGTAAACTTAAAAAATATTTCCCATGTGTTTGAATGTAATCATCAGAACACCCTAAAGTGGAAAATTTTGTTGCAAAAAATTAGACTTCTGAGGTTGCCTAAGTAAACAATAAAGATTTATCAATGATCAGAAATATTCATGATGAAATTTCAAAGTTCTTCTGTTCTTTTGTTGCCTCCTCCTCATGACATCAATGTAACAGACACAGTTTATGCTGCTCTGGTTTCTCAGGTCCTACTAAGAGCAGGAAACTAAATAGAGAGGGGATTTATGTTTCTMTAAATAGCTGCTAAATTTCAGATGCTTACATATGTATGTAAAAGCATACAGTTACATATATATAAGTACTTACAGAAATAAAGCAGTGTAAAATCCTCCAATTAAATGTAAAATCCTCCAAGTGTTGGTTTTCATGGAATCAACGGGGAAAAGAGACAAAAGAAACAGTAACCATCTCAGAACTTCTTTTCTTTGGGATCACAGTTTTATTGCTGTTCATACAGTTTTGACATAATTTGAGTTCTAACAGAGATCCAATTTTGTGCAACCATCAAGAACACTGATTTGACTCTGAATATGCAAAAAGCCTTATTGTCATTTGGAAGGTATCTTATRTTTCTAGGTATTTCCAAATTATTCTGTCTCTCCAAAAGCAGGTAGTTACTCTACTAGATCAATCTTTCCTGTAGTTTTCTGTAGCAAGGACTGATGAATTGCTTGATATTTTCTTTGCTGTTATCAAGGTAAAAGGCTTAAAGAAATGCAATTGTTTTGAAAGGCAAAATTATCTTTYGTTATTCACTTGGTTACTTTGTGACTTGTACTTTTGATATCTGTTTCTATTAAGAACATTCTTAAGTCCCATATATTTYCTAGCTTCTGTCAAGGCCATGATATTCTGTCTTTATATGCCYACTTTTCTAGACCAAGCAAAAGCAAATTTCCTCATGCTAATTGAAATTCTGTCTGCTGGTGAAGCATTTGTTAATGTCCAAGAAGGTAGGCAGGAGCAAGCCAGCAAGACCTAAATGTTTCAAAAGTCATAAGGACAGTGGGAGTGCCCAGTAGAGAAGGTCTGAGAATCTAGACTGGAGTGGAGTTCAGGCTCACACTTTTGATAGATGTGGGCATCATATTTTGAGGCAGGCAGTTGAGCCATRTGGATGTAAGCCATCCCAGACCACTTTTCCTGAGGGTAGAGAATGGGCACCAGTCCAAGAGAGATTTGTTTAGCATGTGAACACAGCCTAGCTTTCCAGAATACCAAGTCAGTAAGAAGCTGGGTCTCAGCTACAGCAGAAAAAAACAGTCTTCCAAAAGAAAATCCCATATGCTTGCAAGAAGGCTGGGTCCAATGCTTTGCCAAGCAAAGCTTTGTGGGTCATGGTTACATATGGCTCACACACTCACACACATAGTCCACAGGAAGCATGCAGAAAGTTTGCTGCAGGGCTAAATCCTTCTTCCTGCACTGAGTCATGCAGACATAAAATAACTTTTTCAGAGGCTGTGTTGATTTAACTTGTTGYGGAAGACAACAATGAGGCCCATGATAAGGTTATCTTCTTTTTTCTCATGGCTTCTTTTCTGAACCATCAGTATTTTTCTAGATGTTCTATTTATCTTCTATTTATCTAATGTTTGGTTTGCTTTCTCTTTCTAAACAGTACTCAGATTAACTTGTAGGGATAATTTGTCTCTAAATGAATTCACCTTCCTATCAAGAATTCCTCAAATGAAAAAGATGAGGTGTTGCTTCTGACACAAACTATCACATGTGAATATGTATGTGGCATGTGCAATAACAGCAACAATAATATGCGTTATATATGTAATTTTGTGTTCTTCCTCAGTTAATTGCATTAATGAAAACTAACTATCTGCATACTTGGTTTCTTTGCTCATTATTCCTTCTCATGCTGCTGTCAAATAATAGACATACCATATGTAATTGCTGGAAAAAAAGCTAATTTGAAACATTGTTGGGTATCATAAATTGAATTTCAGACTTCACTTTCTTCTCACTTTTACCAGTTTAAATATAAATATATTTTCACCTGGATTATTTCTGTTTTGCACCAGTGACAGTGCAAGGCAACCAGTTCTGTAACCTTTCAGTGGCTGACACATGACTCTGTTTGTACCAGCAAATTACATGTGCATCCCAAGCATCACAGCCAGTTGGTAGAGTTTTTGTTGATTTCAACACCCCCCCCCAAAAAAAAAACCCAAAAAAAAAAAACACCAAAAAAACCCCAACAAAAACAAAAAAACCCCAACAAAAACAAAAAAACAAAATGGCTGGGAAAGGCACCTGCAGCACCCTCTACTTGGGTATTATGCCTGGGAATTATTAGGAAGTGGCTCATGTGCCAAAATCACACCGGGGCACATTTCAGGCACTTGACAGTATAGATAAACATCTATCAGTGTCTGGGAGCAACATTCCTGAGCATGATTTAAGACATTAATACAGACAAAGCCATTATGGTCTGTGGTTCTAATGGAGARTATGATTGAAATGTGATTGAATGGCTCTACTGAAAAATGTTAAATGGTATTAAAAATTTTGTCTGTATTGTCTCATCTTCCACTTCATAAAAATTAACTATTCCATACACTTGACTGTACCAGGCTCACTAACATCCTTCTGTATTTTTTACCTCCTAAGGCAAAACAAAAAGTTTGTCTTAGAGACATTCTTACAGCAAGTCTGCAAATCCCTTAATAAAACATCCATCTATCAGTTGCTGTCACTTTCCTGACTTGAAAATGAGTAAGAATATTTTTGTAGTGCGCTGGCTGCATTCTAAATATTTTTTGAGACATTTCTGAATATGGTTGCATTCAGATGTCATCAGTCTTTACAGGACATGTCTTTTTGTTAGGTCAGCAATTGAATTTACTGTTGTTGCTGTGAAACTTGGTTACGTTATGTTCTCTTTCCTTGATGCTGATCTCTGAAAATGCATAGTGATCTAAAAAGACTTCCTGGGTTTCTTCTTGTATTGTGGTTTGGGGTTTTTTATTCACTTTCCTATGCTTKTCCAATTTTATTTAATATTGAAAATCCTCTAGGTGGCATGAAACATAAAATACAAAAGTTTTTTTATTATATCTTTTTCAAAAGTCCTTGAGAACTTAGCCAAGCTTTCATGGCTCTAACAAACCTTGCTATGTGTGTTGATTAAAAAAAATTCCCTCCAGCTCTTTCTTACCCTGAATGGCAGGAATCACACTTCAGTGTTGTGATTCTACCATTGTGCATCAAACTAAATMAATTCTGCTGTGTGATGGCATAAAAGCACCTCAAGGACATATGTCAGACCAGCCACAACTTCCTTACTAATCTCATTTATTGCAGGTGGCTTTTTCACTCTCTGGGTACTGCTGGTAGTCTGCTTATATAGTAAAACCATAGCAACTACAGAGCTAAATCACAGAGTGGCCAGAAACATGAACAGGTTCACTAATGCCTGATAACTTGGGACCTCTGAGAAATCACTGCAGAACATCCTATTGCCAAAGACCAAGGGAAAATTCAAATTCCCTGGGTTGTCATGAAGGGCAGGTATGTAACGYACATCACCATTCTTTATGTGTCATACTGTGAGCTGTCTCTCACTGTCCTACGGGATTCTAGGTTCTTCTTCATTTAACCATGAAGCACTGATGAACAAGTATAAAATCTGGGTGGGAAAAGACTCTGGAAATTTAGCTTGCATTGACCATATTAACTTCTTATGGCTTCACTCTGGTGAAACCATCCCTCACTGGAAGAGATATGGGTTAAGAGAGAGAAGCAATCTCCTGAGATGTCTTATGAATTATTGACACAATAATTACAAAATTCACTTGGTTTCTCTTTTACTCTGGAATACAGGTCATTGCACTTTTATTTTCAAATATCATCCAGTGAGYTGATATAGAAATACTACTTAACATGAAACAATTTCTTAGGGAAAAAAGAAAAAAAGATTTAGTATTCCTTTTTTGAGGAGATTTAAATTCCTTTCTAATTGAATAATTAAAAATAGATTATTTTAAACTTATTTAAAGAGTATATATTAAATACAAAATAATTTATAAGTTATAAAATTTAAATTATGGAATCATTTTCACATTTCCTTTGAGGAATGTGGTTTTCAGAAAAACCACAACAGATGCTAACCTCCACAAATAAGAAGAAARCTTTCTCTATATATGTTATAAATAACCTAAAAGATGGCTAATTCCCAGTACTAAGGAAGTAGCATTTAGGAAAAAATATAKGTTACTTCTGTATTAAGCCTCCTTGAATATATGTGAAAATGGTGGGTGATTTACAAATTAGGAGATGAAATTACCCAGGTCAAGGACAAATTGTGTTCTTAACCAGAGTTACTTGGTTCAGATTATGTGCCTTGAAGGTAGCTGCCAATCCATTGAATTCAACAGAAACACTTGGTTTCAATTATTTGGACAAACACTTTTAAAAATTGTCTTTACCATAGCATATTTCTACTGGTTTCTCCCAAAAGCTGAAAACATTCAATTTTTAAAAATGTGTTTCAGGATCAATACTTTGGTTTCTCTGTACCTTGTTTAGATTAAATAATTATGAATTCATCTTTACTACTGGGTGACCTCCTTCAGCTCAGAATTTAAAACTGCACCAAGACTTTTTTTTCTTTTTGTGAAGGGTGTGCAAGTCTGAGGCGCTCATCTCTTGTCTGTCCAAGCTTTCACTTCTCCAAAGTGACTTCTGGTTCTTTCTTGAGGCTCATGCCTGGCATTCTCTCACAAAGAAGCCAGAGAAGGTGCATAGTGCACAGCTGAGTCCTATACCTAGAGGGATGTTAACACTTCTAGGGTGAGTATTGTCCCAGAGAAGCTGGAGTGCCTCTCAACAGGGCACTTATATATATTCACTTCAGTGACAGCTGAACATGCATTCAATCTTTTTTAACTGGTGGCAACTTGTGTGCCTTCATTTTTGTCAAGTACCTTTTATTAAAGTTTCCTTCTTCAGACAGGAAGTGTATTTGTGGATTGCTGTTTTAAATCTAATGTGCAACCTGCACTTCAAAATTAAAAAGCAGATGCACTTTCTGTGAATAGAAGTCACTGAATAAAGTCTAAACCCTGAAGTGATGCATATTATTTAAAAAGAAAAACATCTTTTCTGAACTACATTATTTTTCTAGTTACCAGAGTGCTGGAAAAGCCAAACATTTTGACATGTTGTGAGCAAAAAGCAGGACAAAAGTATGTACACCCAAAATCTGGACTTTACACTGTATATAGGTATATGAATACTTATATTCCATGAAATTCCTCCAAACTAAATTCATAGAGTTGCAGATTCACAGAATAGTTTGGGTTGGAAGGGACTTTAGAGATTGTCTAATTCCAAACTCCTGCCATGGTCAGGGACCATGTTGCTCGAAGCCCCATCCAGCCTGGCCTTGAGAACTTCCAAGGATGGACCATCAACAACTCTGGGAAACCTGTGCCAGTGCCTTACCACCTCATAGCAAAGAATGTATAATCTAAACTTACTCCCTTTTAGTTAAATCTGTTCCCCATTGTCCTATCACTACATGCCTTGCATAAAGTCCCTCTCCAGCTCTCTTGTAGGCCCTTTTTTAGGTACTGGAAGGCCAACAGAAGGTATCCACAGAACCTTCCCTTCTCCAGGCTGAGCAACCCCAAGTCTTGCAGTCTATCTCTACAGAGGAGGTGTTCTTCCCTTATCCACCATGGCAATACTCCAGTTTTAGGCAGCTATCAAATCCTTCAATCCACCATGGCAATACTCCAGTTTTAGACAGCCATCAAATCCTTCAAGCACAATTTGCTTTTAGTGAAGCCATGTTAGTGTCACACATCACCTCCTGATTTTCCATGAGCCTTAGCAATTCTACTCCTGTGCATGGCAAGGTCTGCAGCCCGGGCAGTTTTCTGCCTTTCCTGGTTTCAAAGTTTGTGCAATGTTTCTGAACAACCTCAGCCACTGTAAAAACACAACACAGGCCCTGTTTGCCTCTCACACACAAAAACAGGTGTTTGAAGAGTATCTGTGTGCTGGTGGGAGTGGTGGCTAGTTTGCTTTACCATCAGTTCATCATCATGATGTTTGGATCACTGACTTGAGCCGGCATCCACCTTACCATTCCTGAGGTTATTCAGATCCACCCTTCCCAGGCAGAGACCTCAGCTGCCTCAGAAATCTGAGGGCGAGGCTATCTTTTTTTTACATTTTTCATAGCTCAGCATTGCATCTTACAAACGTGGTAAGTGGTTGCATTAGACAACGCCTCCTAAAAATGTTAGCATTAAATAAAGGAAATCTCAGTGAGTAATTTTTGTCCTAACACTCATAATTCTAGGAATAAGAAGCGATAATATTAGACAGGTTTATTAAACTGCTATGGTCATCTAATCAGACTGGCTCCCTTCTGCATTTTAATGAAAAAAAATGGAAATAAAACCACTTAGTAGTTTCTACATCAATGAAGGTTTTTAGAACTGATGTCTAACTTCAGAGGCACAACTCAGGCATCTGTAAAGCTGTCTCTGCTCAGTATAAAGAAGCCTTAGATTCAACAATCTTTCCATAAGTGGAAAGATTATTTAAAAAAAAACACCCTTTAAAAGCCTGAAATACTAAAAGATACATTAAAAAGATTTTTTAAAAGGCAGACTAATATATCATAGCAAGTCGTAGTACATCAGTGTTAAAATATGCAAATTGATTATGCCATGTTATTTCTCGCTAGCAGAAGCACTTTAAAGTGCAAAATTTTTTCTCGGTACAGAATGTTACAGTACATCTCAGACACCTAATATACATGGGGGCTCTACAAAATCTGAGATTAGCTCAGATGGTCAGAGCATGATGCTAATAAAGCCAAGGTTGAGGGTTCAATCCCTTTATGAGCCGTTCACTTAAGAGTTAGGCTCAAGTTAGGCTCAGTGATCCTTGTGGGTCCCTTCCAACTCAGAATATTCTGTGATCATTAGCAGTTCTGTCCTTTCTTTGTATTTAAAATCTTGCTTCAGCAGAGACACTGGGCTAAATAGAAATGGAAATGCATACTATATAATGAAGTGAATAAAGATAATGTAGTAGAGTGATACAAAGGTATCAAGTTGGCAAGTTTTGTTTGTTGCTCGTGTTCGAACTAGTTCTAACTTTTGTCTCACAGCTGTTGGGAGCCTTTTTCTTCCTTTCCTTTTTTTTTTTTTTGTTCAATGCTTCACATAAAATCCAGCTCCGCATTCAGAAAGCTAAATGAAGAATCTACCATTTGACAAACTCCTCTCTACATGTAATAAAAACTCTCACTATTCCATAATTATGCCCTATTCCTCACCAGTGTGCACCACCTCCAATCAGTATTTTATGCATTTTCCTCAGAGGGGGAAAAATTGAAGACTTCTATGGCCCATGGGGTGTCTGCCCACTAAGGGAATGTATCCACTTGCATATACTATATGGGCTATACTGATGTTAAAAGATTTATCCTACATATTCAGTACTGGAGTAAACTCTGAAACATAGATATTTCTCAGAAATTAGCGCAATTGACAAAATCAAATATTAACATGTTTTTCTCTAAATATTCAAAATATTATAAGGTAAATATTTTGGAAAATTGATCCCTTATTTTATGCATGGGGAGAAAAATCTTGACATTCATTTATAGCAATGATTCAGAATTTCATCAGACTATCTTTCAGTGACAGTGTTGAAGGTGAGTAAAGAAAAGAAAATGTCTTTTGCTGGCATCTGCATTGCTATGAGTTTGCCAAAACCACAGATATAAGCCCTTGAATTTGTTTCCTTTTGAACAAAGAGCACAAAAGAGATTAAATTCGTACGAAAGAAGAAGTTATTAATCACGTTTTGACTTATTACTGTGGCAACCACCAATGTTTTATTAGATAAAAACCTGCAATCACAGTTTTCTAGAGTGGATTTTGCACTATGGTGAATTAATCATGTAACTTGCAGAGATTTGCTTTGAAAAACAGAAGGTTTTGCTCAGTTTTTCGTACAAGTTTCAGCTAAGGTTTTACATTCAAATTTATTACTTGAGGATGTCCTCACAGCATAGTTTTCAGTAGCATTTGACTAGAATTTGCAATATTTTGATTTCTTTCCTACACTGTCACTAAAATTGCTCTTGTCACGATGATTTCAAAGACCTTTTCCTTTTGCCCAGCAATATATGGGAGCTGTTGCTGTTTTCAGATCTGTGCTGTAATTCTGTAGCTGTAGCTGAGCAGTACTCATGTATGCAAATAGTCATATTGACTACATTGTCACTGGTCATTTATAATCTCTCTAAAGTAAATATTTGCAAGTCAGAGTTGTATAAACAGTCCTTCCAGTTGCTGGTGTCTACTGAAGAGTTAGAAGAGCAAACAAGGATAGCTGCAGCCTTAACCCTGAGACCATTTCTGTACAGTGGCAGCAGATGAGGCACAGGCATTGCTCAGTGCCACTGAAGCCAGACAGGATGGATTTGGTCTCCTCAGGAAAGAAGGGGAATCAGCCAAGAAGGGGAGTCAGTAGTCCCACCCAAAGCCTTTGGAGATAGGCTGGGGAGGCTGTGTAAGACGGAGGGAGTGAAAACAAGTGCAGCCTTGGGGAAACTGCTTACGCTTACAAATCTTCTAAATTTAGGGGTGAGTGAACCATCCTCTGAACCAAAGCAAGATCCAGAGGAGCAAGCTAAGAGTTAGAGTGATCAGAGACTTGGGGTTTGAGTCTTTCCCTACCTCTTTTTTGTTAGAAAAGGTGGTGTACCTTGAGAAGCAGCAAAGCCATCTCCCTCAGATTACTATGCTATTGATCCTTTTCTAAGAAAGCAGAAGCATTACGAAGGATGCAGAAGCAATCCAAACTAAAAAGAAAAAAAAGAAAAAAAAAATTCATGACAGTCTTTACCATGAAAATCAAATCACATCATTTAGGAAGAGAAAGAAAGGCATTTGCTGCGCAGTCCTGTGCAAAGAAAATGTGTTCACTGAACCCTAAAACTGAGTGAAATTATATTAGAATGAGAGAGCATCCTGAAAAAAAGAGATGTGAAAGCAAACAAAGAAACAAAGCTTAGCGTACCAACAGTTTTAATTGTGACGTGATTAGATCTGTAAGAGGTGAAGACACTTGGCTTTATTTCTGACAACAGTTTTATATTTCCAATGGCACATTGATAAAATTTGATCATTATCAAAAGAATTATGAAGACATCTGCCTTTTATTTAGTCCACTACACAAAATATCTTCATCTACAAAAGTATCAGCTCATTTAACGATTTTTTGTTATTTACTTCTAACTTTTATTGATGAAAACAAGCTCTTCTTCTAATTTGGCAGCATTTTGCTAGAAAGAGATTATTTCATCAGTGTTTATCATGTCTCCTTAAAAAGATGTCTCAATGCCTATTTTTGATGTTTATACAAAATAATAGTGAAATCAGTTTAAATGTTCTAAATAAAAAACAATTTCAAGCAACCATTAAATATTAAGTGATTAATTACTAAAATTGCTGAAGTAGTTGTTTGTCTGTGTACAACAGGCTCAGATATTATGCCACCATACAAGAATACTGAACAGTTCTAGTCATAGAAAGCCTGCTCTTGACCTTTTCAGAGAAGTGAGCAGTGTATTGGTTTATAAACTTTCTGGAGTGAATGCACTCTGACTTAATAGGCTGCAATGGGAAAAACAAGCTTGAAAGGAGTATAGCTAAGAAACCACACAACAAACTTCAGGGAGGCAATTGCAGGCCAATGGCATGTGTCCAAGCCACAGGACTCAGCTGTTCTGCTGGCCGGGAACAAGATGATAGAGAAGATAACCTGCAGCTTGTCCTAGGACAGGAGTCAGCCAAAAAATGGCCCATGTGCAGGGGTGGGGAACCTGAGGAAGGACAGAACCCCCAGAGAAAAAAGCTCCTCCAGTGGACCTTCTTGAAGATTTTTAAATTGCCCTTTTTTGCTGAAGTGATTTGTCACTTTGTAAGAGTGTTTTTTTCTAAATAGTTGGCTCACTTGTGACAGTGGACCATTATGCAGGAGAGGAGAGAGACAGAAAGAGATGGTGTTCAGCAGTGTTCTGGGAATTCTCACCTCCCCTGCAGGAGAAAGCTGGAGTTATGGTCAATTAAGGGGGTGGTGCATCTGTGAAAAAAAGTGTAGGTGGTTCCAGATTATGTGTGAGGTACGAAAGGGGTGACACAGAGCAGAATGTCCCAGGAAATTCCACTTTGACCAGAGGCACTACCTCCTTTTAATAAATATAAAGTAATAAATGGGTATTTATATATCTAAGCAAATTATAAGTTAGCATTAATTACTAATAGCAAAAAATGCTGTTTGAAATAGAAGCTCTGAAATGGAATACTGGAAACTTCTTGAAGGCCTCGAGAACTGTAAAGATAAAAACCACAAAATCAATAGATAAAATGCATTCTTCATGCCTTACTTGTTTTAAGTAGGATGAGAACAAACCTAAACCAAACAGGAGCACTTGGTGTCAAAATTGAACACACTACCATCTGAAACTGTGTGTGTTTTTTTTTTTTTCTTAAAATAGTCTTTAGAATAATTAATAAAGCTGTCTTTCAACAGAAATTGTGCCCTAAAACCAATTTCTAAGGTAATTATTATGCTGTTGAATTAGAAGAGGGAGCCCCAAACAAGATATAGAAATTTTTCTTTTATCTAATGAACACTTTTTATTTCTTTTTCTGGTCAAAAACACAGTAGCTCAGGATGAAGAATAAACATAGCAAAATATAAATGTTCAGGAATAAGGATACAACTCTCAAAAGTTCAAGAAATCATGCTGCTGCTCTGGCTGCTTTTCACTGGTGTCAGAATATACTGTCCTTTTTGCTGAGAGATGAGACCTGTTTCCAACTTTTTCTGGTTTTGTGAAGGGAGTTTTTAAAGTACTTTATTATGTCAGCAATCTGTGAGTGCAATTCTTTATTGAAAATGTCTAAAGAGATTAAAGCACCGACTACGCACAAAAGTTTATTTGATCTTAAGTGTTGTATTTATTTGTTTGTTTTGTTGCCACAGAATCACAGAATATTCTGATTTGGAAGGTTTGAAGCTGACTTGAATTTTTTTTCATCCTTCCAACAACCGAAATAAGGATATATAGATATGTTTGGATAAAGTCCTGCAGAGAACAATGTTAAAAAATTTTCTGTTTCTTTCCATTGTGACCAGCTACTGTTGGTTTGACAGCAGCCTCTCTTTTGGTTAAAGGATTTAAAGGCTTTAAAAGGGTACCTATAGCTAACAGATTCACAAGGGAATTGCATTGATACCTCAACAAGTTATGTGGAAAATATGTGGTTTGATCACTTTATAGGAACTTATTAATCATGTTGAAATGTGCATGTACCATCTGGAACAACATATCAAATCTGAGAGAACAGGGTGTGTGATCCTGCTACCACTAAAACTCCATGCAGAGAGAGACAAAGCTCATATTCCCATAAATTAATGCATTTCCTGACCAAACTCTACAGCTCGATGATTTTTCTCTGCAGAGGTGTCCTCAGTAAATAGTGCATGTTTTGGAGAGATATCACTGACTGATTGTTTGCTGGTTCATTTGCAGTGTTAATTACTTGAACAGCGTCGCTCTGTCAGTGATGGATAGGAAGTTATTGACAGCAAGCCCTTTTCCAGAGATGGAACACCAGTTCCCCACAGAACTGATTTTCCCTTCTGTGGTGCATTCACTAAAACGAACCCATCTAATGTTTTTTGATAATTGCACTAAAAAGGTTTCAAAACAAAATGAAAGAAAAAAAAAGGCAAAAAATCTAACAGGACTTAACTGTTCTTTGTTATTGTTTTTTGTTTTTATGGTTTGCCTTGGAATCATAAAAATAACTCTGACATAAAAGCTTAATGCAGACAATAACAGCAACAACAAAAGAAACAAAATGCTCTCAGGCTAGCAAAACAACTGATTTTTCTTACCAGGACCAGGTGTAAGCTAGTGACAATACAACACTAAGAATTTATCAGCATGATCAACCACCTTTGAACAGATGTCCAAAATGTTTTAATTGCTGTTAACTGCATTGTAATAAAGAGCTGGTCTAGGCAATACCTCCAAGGTCCTAGTCCAGCCTTATTTTCTATGACCTCTAAAAACTGAAAACAAGAAAATATTTGACAATGTTCTGCACATTCTGTGTCAAAATAGTTTTATTTTAGTATGTTTTCTAGATGTTCAGATATGATGTGGTGAAGAAAAAGACCACTGTGACATCTGTACCATCCCACAATGTTCTCTTGAAAAGAACAATCTCAGAAGTAGAACCCAAAATCTACTTCTCACCCACTGGACGCTCAGTTCAGTTTCTCTCTTTCCTGTTCCCTGTTTAGCCAGAGATTTTAGGCACTGATAGAGGATCAAAAGTACTTTCATTTTCAATGTCCATAAGCTGAGGGAAGACATAGAGCAGCACTCAACTTGGGTAAGTACAGACTCTCTGCATCAGAAATTTTAGCAAAGGGAAGAGTCACTATAACCTATAATTATTTGATTCTGGGGGTGGATTACTGGAGACATGCTTTACAAAAAGTTAGATAGGCAGCATGCTTTATTCTAGTCATGACCTTGGCATCATTGCTCACTCAAATTAAGAAAGGATCAGTCCTTGCCTTCGATGTTTCACGCAAGCAATGATGGAAGGCTGCAATTTGTGCAGCAAACAAAGCCAGTAAAGTCACATTGTTAAAGCCTAGGTGCAATAAATGATTAGCAGTAGAGATCAGAGCACACTGATAATTTTGTAGGCAACTTGGCAAAGAGGATTTTTATCAGAGTAGTAATAGAACAGCTTTGTCCCTTCCAAGTGTCACCAGGTAGTACGCCAAAACTTTTCAAATTTTAAATTAAAGGACTGTGCTTCACTTCAGCCAAGATATTTCAATGAGCTCTCCCCGCATAATCAGTTCTACAGCTGTGATGCCAGAGGACCCTTGCAAGTGGAAATTTGCAGGAGAAAGATTTTCCTGCGGTAAAACAGAGTTCAAACTTTGGTCAAACTGGACAGAGAAAAAGTTTCTTGAAGTTTCACCTGGCAGTCCTTAGCTTGCACGCGCTGGATGCTTGTTAGAGCATAATCCTTGTCTTTTCATGGAATGCTGTAGGGTACTCTTTCATGATTTTTCAAAAATCAGTCGTTAGAAATATGTTTTTTTCACATAATAGTAATACAGAAATGCCTGTCACGTATGTTCCTGCATAAAACATGTTTAAAAGGTAAATGAATGGAATAAACTCCATTATCCAACTTGTAGAAGCATCTGACAACGGCATGGAGAGAGGTCTCTGGAGACCAGGGAGGCACTTGGAACATGTGGTTTATTGCATAGGTCATGGGTGAAAGAGCCTTGCCTTCAGCCACCAGCCTCAGCTGAAGGGGTGCCCCAAAGAGAGAGCTAGGTCCTTGTTACAATGCATTATATGTCTTCCTGTGTTGAATATTCTAGTTTACAGTAACCAACAGGCACGAGATACAAATCCTACAGAATTTACATACAGCCTATGAGAACTGCTACATTACCACATCACTCTGTATTCTAAACCTTAAAGACTACTTCCTAATCTACCTTTTCCCTGATACCTTGGCAGGGTTCTTCCCCTGGGCCCCTAGGTGTCCCTTTGTTTGCTATTACTCAACCCACCTCCAGCTAATCACTGTCTTCCTGCCTGTCATGCTTACATCTCAAAGCTAGCTTTCATTTCTATTTCACTCACAGGCTTTATATTTCCAGAATCTCTTGCCAAGCAATCATATCTGTAAGCTTTTCCTGTCCCATCTTTCCCAAAACAACTACTCTGTATGAAAGGTTAATTCTACAATAAAGACAAGTTGGGACTGGGCCTCCAGTATTGTCAAAGATAGATATAGTTGTAAGTAAACTCATTTTGTAAAGCAAGCTACATCAAATGCACAAAGTCACTGCCTCTGGTAGAAATGGTGGTCTTGCCATGTTGCATTAGTGTGCTTTGATTCAATTAAGCCAAATAATAGACTTTCCTCCCCCACACTTTATCTAGGACCTTTGACAGCCTTTGCAACACCAAAGTTAAGTGTGTCACCTTCAGCCATGCCTGTGTACATACTCTTGCATGCAGTCATGTATATACACATTACATGTGCATATATTTGTGCTCAAGGTAAAAGGCAGAAGTTCCAATCCCATGTATTTTTTCACCTCTCAGAATTACTTTTTTTCATCACCTAAGAGCTCCTTTTGCTTTTTGTAGTGCCCATTTTCCCAGAGATGCAATGTCAGTTTGCTTCAAATACAGGAGCTTTATTTCTCCTGTGGGTGCTTAGCAGCTATTTGAGAGCATTTCTGTCTAGTGGTATTATGACATTACCAGCAAACTCATTGGTACAGCTGATTTATTACCTTTGTGCACTCTCTTTCCCCTTAAAATTGCTCCAGGTTCTGATCTATTCACAGTCAAAAAGGGATGTTTATCACAGTTTCTCAAATGATCATCAGGGAAATGTTGCTTTTAGTCCTCGAAATGAGCATAAATTAGTAAGAAGCGCCCAAACAAACAACAATTTCCACTGTATAATATAATTCCAAATCTGCAAACTGAAACAGGAGCCATCTCCTTACAGAAAATTATACAAGTCAAGAAATTTTTGTTGTTTCAGATTATCTGATATGGAAAAATTTCAGCAGAAAGTGAATTAGTGAATAGTCTGTAACCACAGACATTACTGGTTAAAGAAACAGAATTTACAGGCTATTTTTGTAGCAAAAAAAAAGTATGGATTGTGGCTAATTAATACAATGATTTTTAGATGTCCCACATCTAAATGAACTTTTGATTGTGTCTTTTGTCTCTGAAATCACTACAAATGCCTTTCTAGTGGATAATACATTCCTTTATTTATTTCAGCAGCAGTTCCTCCGTGTTTCCTGAAATAATACCTCATGACTCCTTGGTGAGCTGCAGCAGATACTTTTCCAGGCCTATTAGAAAATTAGAGGGATCATGAGATCTTTCTTTCCACTGAGTAAATAACAGTGCAACATCACTAACAGAAGAGTTGATCATGTCTAAAGAATAGTAGCACTTGATTACAGTGCTCGAAATTCAGAGACAGTAGATCTTTCCCTAGGACCTCTAAAGTGGATATGTCTTGCCATGCTTTTCTCAAGCCTGTAATATCTTTTTAAAAGATACTCTTCAATGCCCAAATTCTACTCTCAGCAAAGCAGTTACCCAACACTTATTCAGCCTGTAGCAATTTTGATTTTCACATAGATTTCCATTTGTTTCGTTCCAGGCATTGAATCTATATGGCTTCTCAGAGAAAGAAATATATAAAGAATGTTGACAAAACACTTAAAATGTTCTTACCCTATTCTTACCCTAAATGTTCTTTACCTTACGTTGAATGTTGTTCCTGCTTTGTCAAGTATTTTACTAATCTCTTTACTTTTCTGAAAGAATAAAATTTCCTTCCTGAAAAATCTAAAACTAAAATGTATGGTAATAAAGTGATAAATTTTTTAAGTTGTTGAGGAACTGAGATGTTTCCAACATTTTTTTTTTCTTATCTTCTTTTTTGGCATCAGATTGATTGGCTACTGTCTTTGTACAGTCTTCCAGTCTTCTTCATGCTCCTTGGTCCAAGGATGTATTGCAGAAGGCTCAGAGAGGAATGCAGACCACAGCTCTGCTACTTGCAAAACATGGAACACAAAAGGGAAGGTCTTGTGGTCCACAAAAGGGAGCCCCAAGAATTAGGCAGGGAATATCTGATTACTCCAGAGTAGCAATTTATGTTTAGCTGATTAATAATCCCATTTAGTCTTCCTCTAGGTTTGTTTCTTCTTCTTCTTCTTCTTCTCCTTTTNAAGAAAATTAACTTCGCCCCAGACAAAACTCACAGACAGGATCACAACCAACCAGAGATACTCAGTGAAGAGCAATGACTTAAGAAAAATCGAAGTGTCCATTTTTAATTATTATTTTTTTGGCAGTAGAAAAAGTAAGCATGCCCATGCTGTACAGTAAGTGTAGCAATCTGTCTACAGAAGTTCTGTCAGTCCATGCTGGACTGAGAAAAAGTGAGGTATGGTGTGCACTTAATTAGGGTGGAAATAAGCTAACAGCTTGCTTAGAATCCCAAGTGCTGAGACTCTTTCATTTGGAGAACAGAATACACTGTGCCACTTGTAAAGGCAAGTAATTTATGTACTAACTTTGTCATTTATAATTTGGATGTGCACCAGAGATTTTAAAATACTTTTTAAACAAGCTTTCATCTGAGTTACTCCTGATTTTAATGTTCACCCAAATCACCAGTTACATGCATAGGGCAATTCAACCACAGACAGCACTTCCCAGGTCCTCAGCCTTCTTTTTTTTTTCTATTCTATTTCTGGTTGAGAAGAAGCAGGGTTTTGAATGAAATTGGATTGCCACTCTTGCTCTGAATTATGTTTAGTTATTTCTCTCAATGCCCAGCTTTGTTGTGAACAATTCTGTACTGAAGGCTTTTAAGTCATAGATAGTGGTCTGAATGCAACTGAAATTCACCAGTGGCTGAGGAACACAATGTCTTTTCCCACAAACTGACCTGTACAATATTGGTTTAATTAGAAATAGATATAATGGCATTTTAGGCATAGATTTAATTTGTGCTATGTAGGCCAGCTCTAGTGCTGTAAGCAAAGAACTGGAAAATACTGTATTTCCCTGTGGCAGAAAAAGTTGATTTCAGACAGAAATATTTGAAATCATACACCTTAATAATCCATCCATTTTTGGGACCCCAGTATAAAAAAGACCCAAACTCAAGGGAGCTCAACAAGGGATCACTAGGATTGTTGAGGGCTGGAGCATTTTTTCTGTGAGGAGAGGATGAAGGAGCTAGGCTGATTCATCCTCAAGAAAAGCGATTTAGGGGCATTTTGGAGCCCTCCAGCGCTGAGAGGATGAAGCCAGGCACTCTACAGTGGAACAAGGAACAACAAGAGGCAGCTTGAGCATGAGCTCACTGAATTGATGTTCAGAACATAATAAATTAATCTGAGAAGTCTTTTTCTGCCTCATGGAGGTGGTCAACCGGAGAGAAAGTGCAGTCTCCAGAGATACCCAAAACTCAGTTACATAAAAACACTGAGCAACTTGGTCTGATCACAGCCGAAGGTTGTATTAGAGGCCCCCTGAGGTCCATTCCAGCCTGAATTACTCCAGGATTCTATAATCCTACAGTCAGTGAATAGGCACCTAATTACTCTCACCAGTTCTCTTTATTAAGTGAACAGATTTCATGTGCCCTGAAAAACATGTCCCATGCTCAGGTATGTAAATGCAGTTTTCAGCAAAGTCTGTAATGGTAGGTCCTTCTGAAAACTTTCTATTTGCTTTTCTAGGTATCTTACTGTCCTAAAAATAACCCTCAGAGATTAGACTTCAGAGTCTGGAAGTCACAGGTTGCTTAAGAAGTTAACTGCCATGTGATTTGATATTTTTATTTTCCACTGAACTCTGGAGTGCTAGTTTATATAACAGAATGGCCTGAACATGACAAGGGACTGATGTCATTGCTATACCAGTGTTCTGTGGAAGTGTTTGGAGATGTGTGGCTTTTCTCTTCACCTCAACTCTTTACCAGGCCAGTGCAGTGACACTCCAGAAGCAATTTGCTATGAAGTCTCTCAATGATGGCACCTTCTGCCCAGGTGACACCACTGGCAGATGCCTACACTGTAAGTGCCTAATAAAACAATTCCTCCAGTGAAAGGATGCACATTCCTGTCCTGACAGTGGAGGAGGAGAGGAAACTGTACCTGATCACTTCCTAAGGGAGGTCCTGTGCATTTAAATGGAAGTAAAGATGCTCTTGTGAAGACCTCTTAAGGCACTGCTGCTTCACTGGCTGCATTAAATTACCTTCACAAATATTGTTTTACTAAGGAACTAATATTTAGGCATTGTCTGGATGCCTACATGAGGCAGAGCATATGTGAGCTATAGCTCTCATTAAATTCAGATGCCAGCTAACAAAATCTGGTATTCACAGTAGTAGAGACCTTTTCTGTTATTTCTGTTGGTAGAGGCAGTAAGTGTTTTAAGCAGGAGTTTTCTCCTCTATATGTTCATCAAATCCAACCTGCACATTAGAGAAATCCTGGCAGGAAATTGTTTTTACAATTTTTACAGGAGAGACACTGAGAAAGGAGTCTGTACTGATCAGCCCTTAGTGGGAAAATGACAGAAGCCAATAAAGTTATTTCTCTGCACAAGGAGGGTGGTATAATCCAGCTGCCAAGACTGGGATGTGATCCTTAGAGAAAACCTGTAATGTCACTTTAGGTGGACTTTTATTCTTCTATTTTGCCTAAAGATCTCTGTAAAAGGTCACCTCACCTTTTAAGTATTTACTTTAAGATCCTCTTGATTCACATTTAATGGAAACACATAGCTCTTAAAAAATAAATGGACTCTTTATCATAGATTATAATGAGGCCATCTCCATTGTAATTAATTTCAGAGAATGGCATTCACCTGGCATATACTATAATTACGCTTTAATATTGAGGTTGATCTGAGGAACTAACTGAAATGAAATAATAAAATATGTTTTATTGAAGCTAAGAAGGCCATGAGTTTTATAGTTACATTATTATTATTATTATTATTATTATTATTATTATTATTATTACATGGATCTCCAATTCTTTTAAGACAACATCTTTTTCTGGGAGCAAATACTGAGTTCATTTTCACATCATATGTTTTAAAGACCATATTGATGTCAGAGTGCTTCGCCAGTGTTTTTCAGATTAGAAAATCAACCAAAGAAGATAATCTCTAGTTGACTACTATGTGTATTTTTATAACCTGCTGATATATTCATACATAGAAGCAATATATAAAGCAGTTACCATAATTATACTAGTCTTTCAGACTATGATAAGCTATCTATGATATCTCATCTCCATATTGATAGCACAGGCCTAAGATGCTTTTCTTTGCTGTTTCATTTTCTAAAATCGAAACTAAGCATCCCTTTCGACAAAAATATCCTTTGTTTCATTGATTTTTTTTTTTTTTTTTCCAAAGCAGGTGTAATGGACTTCATCTTTTCATCAGGATCTTACCCTGCACTGATTGTGTGCAGTTTGTGTTGATATGCTGGAATTCACAAAGCTGGTTATAGGCCTAAATTCTGTCTCCAAATTCTTTACCCTTTCAGCAATTCTGCATATTACTCCTTATTCTTACTCACTGAAAAACAAACCAGCAAGCCTTGTAGTTCTTGCCTTACTCTCACCCTAAGTCATTATTTCCAAACACACACAGACACACAGACACACAGACACACAGACACACAGACACACAGAGTTAATTATATAATTATACATTCTATACGCACGAATATAAAACAATTTAAATCACACTGGTGCATATAATTCCATTTGGACAATTATTTAGAAGAATGTGTGCATATACACAGAATAAACTGGGGATGACATGAGTAATATTTGACAAAGCTGTTTATTTATTAAATGTAAACTAAAGATATAAATTTATAAAAAGAAATTTTCTTTGCAATTAAAATTAAAATCAAGAAAGATTATGATTTAGACAATATGGCAAATTATAACAGTGTTTCAAGCATGTTTGCTCAGGGTTTTCTTCATATACCTCTTTCCTAAAACATGACAGTAGACACTGACAGGAAAAGTTGATGCCAATGGAAAACAGTCCAAGTGATGTTTTGGTAAATCATATTTCAGACTTATAATGTGCATTTTGCTCACTACTCTTCCAGAGAAACCGAAAAATGAAATTACTACTGGTATGGTTCTTCATTTTCAAACAAGAGATACACAAAGATATGTTTAAACAAACCAAGGCCTGGGTTATGACTTCATTATGACCATTATGATTTCCCCAAATCAACTATAAAGTCGATTACAGTAATTTTTTTAGGCTTTTGTTTATAATACATCTCTGGATCTTTTCAGAAGAAAGCTTAAACTAGCCATATTTTTTTCTTTTTAGGCAAACAGAGTCTATTGCTGCTTCAATGTTGCATTTACTTTATACTGATTTTGCACAGGAATAGTTTTAGCCAGAATGAAACAATATTAGCTTTGTAATGTCGTTTCCATTCTCTCCGGAGATATGTATATGCTTTGGAAAAACTAGTTTTTGAAATTCTTGGTACTCTGACAGTCCATAAAGAAAAAATGAACAAGATGAGACTGGAACTGATTATATTCCAAACATTTGATTACAAAAATAATGGAAATTGCAGATAACTTCTGTACAGCTACAATATGGGTAATTTTGATAACCTTTTCATTTTTTCTACAGCAGTGCTCTTTTTCTCATAATATAGTAGTAACTGGAAAACACGCTTACTCCTATAATTGCTTCCACATATTTTCATTGCTTTTATTACAGAAACTGCACTTCTGTAATAAAATAAAACCCACTGTGAGCTGCTACATAATGTAAATATTCTACTTGTATCTTGCTATACTATTTATGGTTCCTTTCTGTTTGTTATCTAGATCTGTATGATGAAATCTCTATTAAAGTAAAATGGGTGATTGCCTGAAAAGCACATAAGAAACAGGGCATTTTGCATCATACTGAAAGTCTGTTTACCAGCTGTTCACTGTCAGAGAAAAAGGACATTTCCAGTAAGTACCAGGGAGGTCTGTCTTGGGGTGGTATTATTGAATAGTTTTGTTAATGACTTTGACCTCTCATTAGTACTGATTTGTAAAATTTATGGATTGCTTCCTGCCTCACAAATACTGAACAACACGATGAAAATTCAAAATGTCTGTGCTAAATTAGGCAGATGGTTTGATGTCAACAAGAATAAAGTGTTGCAGGCGATGGCAAAGTGCTTCATGTTAGAAAGGAAAAATGCAATATATAAAGGCAAAACTGGGACTTGTTGTCTAGGTGGGATCACTGCAGTAAAAGGTCTGGGAATAATTGCCACAAACTGAGTAAGAGTCATAAACATAATGCTGCTGAAAAAAGAAGGAAAGAAAAAAAGGGGAAAAAAAAGAAAAAAACCCCCACAAAAACCCAAAACCCTCAAAAAAAGTCATATTTCAAACCAGGATATATTAATATCAGCATAAACTGCTTGAAGGAGTCATTTGCATTCATGTGTACCTGGCAGCAGAGAGGTTTTGGGTAGAGTACTGTGTCCACCTCTAGGCACTCTGCTTTGCAGACAGGTTCACATGCTGGTCAAGGGAAGCAGCTAGAGGGAAATGTGGTTAGACAGCCATCCAAAGAATGGAACCTAGGAAAAAAAAGAAAAGGCAGTTTAGTTTGGAAAAGCTAAAGCTAATGGAGGATAAAAAGGAGAAGGTATTGTTGCATTGTCCTCATTGTACAGCAAATATGAAGCAAAAAATAATTGTTGTAGTTCACCTCAGTGAATGTGCAGATTAGATCTGGGGAAAATCTTAACTGGGAGATGAGTTAGACAGTACAGCAGGTAAGCAAAAGATGTAGGAATGAGGAATATTTTTAAAAACATAGATTTATGCTGTATGATGTAGACTCAAGTAATCCCTTTGACCTCAAAGTAAGTGATTTCATGAGGTCACCTCTGACTGTGCCTTGCCTCTCTGAAGGAAATTCAGTGCTACCAGAGGAAAAAAGTAATTTTGACCTCACTATGCTGCTGGGGAAAAAAAACAAAACACCTAAATAAGCAAATTGGCCTTTGGGTCTCAAATGTTTAGATAAGGAGATTGCAAGTAGCACTACAATGAGAATGGAATTGCCTCTTTATACAAATGCGATGAGTCCTCATTTAAATGAAATAATGAGATAACCCAATAAGGTGATTATATCTTTCTTGTACCAACTAAATTAAAAAATTCTAATGAAAATCTAAATAAATTGTTCCTGGATTGGTGAGAAAGAAGTTGTGCTTAAGTAGTTCAACTATTTTTTCTCATTAAAAATGGAACTTAAAGACAGCCTGATTACACAGTACACTCACCTCCATGGAAAAATATATGGGTGTGAAATATGTGCAAGTTGAGTCTCAGCCCCAGACTTTGCTTCTAAAAGCTTTTTTCTCCCATCTGTAGAGTATGCTCATGGGGAATAATCAGAGCAGGAGGCAAATGTCTGGTGCCCTGAATTACCCCCATGAGGGTCCTCTCTCTGCAGACAGAGCCCAGAGAGAGGCTGCTTCGCTGGGGTACACAGACTACCATCCTAAATTGAAACTCCGTAATTTAGCAGCTGACAGCTGAAAGCAAGAGACAGAATTTCAAACAATGACAGTGATTAAGTTTGGGAAGTTTCTGTAAGGGAAATGGCATATCTTCTGCTATTTTTAAATCAAAGCTAGATGTCTCTGAAAGGTTTGCATTAGTCAAGTACAAGGCATGATTCAATTTCAATAGAAGGAAAGTTACTGGTCTCACTAAAGGAATGAGTGTCTCTGATTCGAGAGGGTGATCTAATAGCTTAAATAGGAGAAAGGCATTGTTTTATATGAGCAGTAAGAAATACGTAATAGTGTGTCTAACACTCAAAAATAAGGTAATTTCAGACTGCTCTTTGATTTACCTTTTTATTTCTTCCTGAGTCTAAAGAAGGAAAATATAACTTTGTCGGCAAGGTAAATTATTTGTAGTCTTAAATACACTGCTGTCAAAAGCACTGATGGGACCTGGTGGGAACAGTCCATGCCATTTTGCCTCCTTGGCCTCTCTTTGTCTTCCTTTATTGAATTGTCTTGATTTGCATTTCCCTTATTTCTATTCTTATACCTACAAAAGAAATAAAACTTTGCAAAGATTCAGTATTGTAACAGTATGTTCCTGACAGTCCAAAATTAGGTTTTTTTAACTTTTAGGGGGGAAAAAAGGAGAGCACAATAATCTAGGTTATACCCTACCTCCCTTTCCCCCTTTTCTGTTAATTTTTTTTTTCCCTGCCTGGGAGTTGGAAGGATAACACTGCAGAAAAGGCTTCTCAACATGGACTTTTTTTTAGAAGCTGTTGTTTATCTGTCTGTCCTTCCTTATTAAGCAAACTTTCACACAAAATCACATAGACACAGGGTGCACATGCAGATATCTTGGATCATAATATTAAGGTTTATTAAGATACTTGCAGTCTTGCATGTAAATACTTGGTCTCTGCTACAACATAAACCAGCTGCAATCAGAGGGTGAGTTAAAATCAGATATTAGGAGGAACCTTTTTACTGTGAGGGTGGTGAGGCACCGGAACAGGTTGTTCAGAGCAGCTGTGGATGCCCTATCCCTGGAAATGTTCAACACCAGTCTGGATGTGGCTTTGAGCAACCAGGCCAAGTGGAAGGTGCCCCTGCCCATTGCAGAGGCCTGAAACCAGATGACCTTTAAGGTCCTTTCCAAGCCAAACCATTCTGTGAGTTTATCAATCCCAGAGAGTGTATTTTGTGGTGTAAAAGAGCTTGGTATAATTCTGGGAAATGGAGTTGAACAGAGCCTTCTTTTCTTAAATCAGACTGACAGTACTTGTGAGAGGAATGTGTTGAAGACAGTGCTAGAAATATTCATGATGTGAAAAGAGAGGGAAATGGGGGGAAATTGAATAACCAGTTGTCAGCAAAATTTATGTTCCCTAAAAGAAACTTTTTCTTTCATGTAAGGGGAAAAAGAATATAAATACATATAAATGTAATGGAAATATAGCCAAAATTAAATTGCACTGGATTTTTTGTGAAAATATTCAGAACATGATTTAGTTTTGAATGATAAGAGATATGGTTTCTTTAGTGGTACTATATTGTTCTATACTGTAATTAAAATAAAGAAGGCGCTCCAACTATAGCAGGCTTCTTTCAATCTGCATAAATATATATACAGAAACACAAGATTTGGTAGAAAAGGGTGAATAGACTGATGAAGGGTTACACTGCAGCAAGGAAGCAAGGTCCACCTGTGATATGGCAGAACAGCTGAAGTTTGAACCCTATGGGTCGGAATGGGCAGTGACAATCTCTGAGAGGAAGAAAGGCAAAATTATAGACAGTATAATTTAGGTAATGCTCACAGAATCACAGATTATGCTGAGTCGGAAGGGACACACCAGGATCGAGTTCAACTCCTGGCCCTGCACAGGACAAGAAGTGTCTGCACAGACACCTCAAGAGTCACACCATGTGCCTGAGAGCACTGTCCAAACACTTCCTGCACTCTGTCAGGCTGATGTTGTGACCACTGCCCTGGGGAGCCTCTTCCAGTGCCCAGCCACACTCTGGGTGAGGAGCAATCCTTAAATGGAAAGAAAAAATGAAAAGGCAAAAAAAGGGAGGGACGGGAATGTCAAGTTCTCTTCCAATGACAGAGAATTAAAAGGGAGGAGTTTTTTTAGTGTTCAGAATGAGTTATGTATTCTGAAAGGTTATCATGGCATTTGCAGTTTTCAGAGTTTTTACCATCATTCATTCAAGTTAGAAGAGCATTGGGTTTAGCTCATGCTGCCATAAATTGAGAACAAGGCCATCAAAGTTAATGAAAATGCACATCTCTAAAACACACTGTGTTTGAGACATTTCAGTTGAAATCCAAATATCAAATCATCTTTATTTCAACAGAGATAAAATCAGAGAAGAGAAAGTATCAAATTATATCATCACTGCTTTCTGAAAGCAGTGAAAGAAGTGCTTTCTTCTGCTGCAGCCAAAACCTGTGATTAAAAAAACACCAAGCAAAAAGAAATTTTATACTCTGGAATTATTACTTTTCCCTGCCAAAGGTATTTCATTAATAGATTTTGTATTCTTTGCTGTCAAATATAGTCATTCTCATAAACGATCATCCTGAGAATTATGAATTATTTTCTAATAGTAAGCTTAAAGTAGACTTTATATCTTACTGGAAAATATTCCATCAAGAATGTGTAATCACTTGTCATTTTCTGCATCTGAGAAATCAGAATATCTTTTTATTTCACTGGTGAAAGGTCAGAGTACTTGTGCCTGTGGAGATGGAAGAATAACTCCCAGTATTCTCTGTCGGTTCATCTGCTCTTCATGGGAGCTGAATGAATTGGAGGATAATGACAAAAGAAAGGAGAGTGACCAACTGTGGACTGACTTTTGGCATGGTTAACTTCCACTTCCATAATAAAGTCTGATGGAGAGTGCTGTTACATATTGGGCCAGATATTTATGCTTCTGAAACAGTTCTGAGAGCCTAAAGTAGCTGAGAAATGAGTGTACCTGTGACAACTTCTAGTGCCCTTTCAATTCAACACAACTGGTGTAATTTATGCAGGTGAGAGCCAATCCTTTTGAATGTCCATCTGCCTTTAGTATTCACAGGGAACCAGGTTTACGGGGTTGTATAATCTAGTAACTTTGATGGTTTTAGCTCATTCTAGTAAGTTATAGAAGTTATAGAACTATTTTTGCTAGCAGATTGTTAAATAAGTAAATATAATCCTGAGATTTTAATGTGCTAAGGTGATGAGAATTATGTGCAAGTCATACACAAAAATCTATGTTGAAAGAAGGAACACAACTTGAGTTTTCCAGAGTATGAGTTTGTAATGGATGAAATCCCAACGTAATTTCAATGGTTGCTATTTGAAAATAGGAAAAAAAAGCTTTGGCTGAGGAACTGTGTCCTTCATATACATGTAATTCTGATGATTTAGCTGTGTACATCTATTAAACTTTCAGTATGTAGCAAAGTCATCCACTTGTATATTTAGCTACCATTTTATTCCAAAGCTGAAGCCAATTTAAAGGCTAATGCTGTCAAGACTTCAGACAGGATAATGAGTACTTCAAAATGTCACCACAAACTAGTTTAATGTAAAGATTATCAGGAAATGTCATGTCTTCAAGATGAACAGAACCAGAGATTTGACGTAGTGCGTTTTTTCTTTTAAAGGGGTAAATATTTCTGCTGAATGAATAAAGGACTACTGAATTTTTAAGTGATTATGCAAGACAAATAAAAAGGACTGAATGAGAAAATCAATGGGGTGCTTCTAAAGAAAGAAAAAAAAATCCCTATAAGAAACATAAGATAATAAAAAGAGAAGCTGAGCTGACAAAAAGTTTGAATCCCCTCTTTCTTTTTTTTTAATTCATCAGGAGAACTTGTTAAATGATTTTTTGGATAATTTTGAAAACGTCTGATATGAAAAAGGAGGATGGCTCTAAAATATAAAAATTGTATAAATATTATAATTGACATAATGGCAAAACAAAGGAGGCAGGAGACAATTTTAGGTTAAATTATTCTCAGGATGGCAATAACATTGTGTTTCAGATCTGTGTTTCTAGGAGTTTCTGTATTTACATATTTAACTAGTTAGAATGGGAAAATTTTAAGCTGCATTTTAGGATTTGCATTGCCTAATAAAGCAGCTGGTTTCTTAGATAAGTGTTAGTAGAAAATTACATTTTATATTAGCTCCACTACAACAAAAATGAAAAATACATCCAATGTCATAGCTTTATATTGAAATACACAAACTGTTTCAAAACAAAACAATGTTGAAAAAGAAGAAAGACAAAAGAAATAATAAGAATAGTTCATTAGTATATAAACAATCTGAAAATTTTGATTAATATGATAACAGTGGTAGGAGAATTCTCTCAGACAATAACCCACATTTATGTTTTCAGTAAATTAAAGGAAAATGTCTTTGGTTATGTTTGCTGAAAAGTTTTCAACTGCAAAAGTTTTAGGAAAAATGTACTGAAAGCTCAACATTGATCTTGAAGATCATAACAAAATCTCGGCCAAATGGCTGGAAATAAAACTGGAGTAGGTTCAAACTGGATATAACATCTGCATGAGTAATTAGACAATGGAAACATTTATTGAGAGTTGCAGTACATTAGCACGAGAAATCATTAGATTAGCATGGTTTAGGCTTTTAAAAGTATTAGTTTTCATTCAATCAAAGCTCCCTGTATTCACTGGGAGAAGAGTTTGCATTTTATGATTTTATGACAGAAAATCAGTTTAAAGTATTACATTGGGCCTTATGGCAATGATGATCCAATCTATGATCCAGATAAAAATCATTTGCAAAAAGACATTTCATATGAAATCAGTGGATTTAAAAATTATTCATAATTTGGACCAGATATCTCAAGGCAGATATTTTCATGCATTTCTATCCACAGAGAATACTTACGCAGTGAATTTAATAAATTTTACTTTTTTGTAATAAGAAGTTGGAAACAAGGAAATCACCAGCATTTGATCAGCTCACCCCACACTGCTGACTTTTGAATATCACCATGTCAGATTACAGAATAAATAAATTTTCTCGAAATTAAGTACACCATGTATTTCTCCTACTGTAAGAAGCCCAATGTGACAAGTGTTATCCATAAACAAGCAATGAATTAAAAAATTGTTGTGTTCTTGGTAATTGTTTCTGAATTATTCTGTGCTAAAATTAACACCAGCAGTTTTGAAAACTTATGTCAGGTCTTCTGAGAAATTAACTTTCATGCAAGTTTTCACAATTATTTCTTTCTTTAAGAATTAATGAGCATACAAATTTTATATCAATTTCGTTCAGGTAGTTTTTTTGTAAAGAGATACATTTAAAACAGCACAGTCCTGGACACTGAACATACTCCATGTATATGAATAGGATTAAGATGGTTTAAAGATTAAGACTGGTGCTTGTTTTAGCAAGCTCAGGTGATCCCTTCATGAATGTCTGTTCCAAACTTTGAGGATGGGATCCACAATAACCCTGTTCAACAACATACTGGGGATCACTGCCCTCAGTAAGATATGTCACTGTTATGGATTATCTTAAAAACTGGCATTTTCAAGGATCCAAATCCCTAAATGTGAGCTGCAGGGAGTCACTTCATTGGAAAAATCCATGCTTTTTTCTGCTGGAAATATAGAATCATAGAATTGTTTGGGTTGAAAGGGACCTTAAAGATAATTTCGTTCTGAAGCCCATGCCATGGGCAGGGACAACTTACACTAGATCAGGTTACACAAAGTCCCATCCAGCCTGGCCTTGAACACTTCCAAGGATGAGGCATCCACAACTTCTCTGGGCAACCTATGCTAGTGTCTCACCACCCACACAGTAAAGAATTTCTTCCCAATATCTAATCTTAACCTACTCTCTGTTAGTTTAAAGCCATTCTCCCTTGTCCTATCACTACATGCCCTTGTCTAAAGCTTGTCTCTTGTCGGCCCCCTTTACACACTGAAGAGATCCTATTAGGTCTCCCTGGAGCCTTTTCTTTTCCAGGATGAACCATCACACCTCTCCCAGTCTGTTTCTTTAGGAGAGATGTTCCAGCCCCCAGTCATATGTGCGATCCCCCTCTGAACCTGCTCCAACAGGTCCGTGTCCTTGCATTGTTTCCAGAGCTGGACACAGTACTTTAAATTGGAGTAGAGGTGAAGAATCTCCTCTGTTGAACTGCTGGTCCTGCTTTTTTTTCCATTCAGCCGAGGCCCTTTATTTCAAATTACAAGTAGAGAAGGAGAAAAAGGTGTCCAGTGTCTGGTCACTATAGTGATGGTCTTCTTCTAAAAGATGGAACTTTTCCCAGAACTACCTTTCCCAAGAGAGGATCAGTCTGATTCTTGGCCTGCCACATCCCAGGCACTACTCTGTTGGATATCAGTCTGCTGACCTGAGAAAAAACCTCACTATCTGAATGGCAGGAACAGCAATCCTATGAGAGATTATGTCAAAATATATAGTGCAGAAAAACTTGAGTACATTTTATTATGGGTTTGTGGCTTTCTGACTGTCATTATTTGTCCATATATAGGGATGGAAAAAGACTGCGTGAACTGAATTTATCAACAACTGACTTGGAAAAAAAAAGGTTGAAAATATTTCGCACTTTTAAATCCCGCGAGGTGTGAAGATATTTTACTTTTCATTTTGCTACATTTCACAACTCTCATCTCTATAACTTGCCAGTACCCTAGTGATCTAACCTGCATTTTGGTTAACTAGACCATTTGCCCAGAAATAAGATGGTCACCTATACAAGCAGGTAATATGTGGGTTACACTGCATTTGTAAACATATTTATACTGTAACTTATGCTTTTGGACTTCTCTTCTTTGGTGCAGTCCTGCAATTGATTAAATTATATCATTTGCAGCGGTGGGTATTGAAAAATAAAATAATTGCTTTTCTTGTGGAGAAGAAAGAACTGGAAATGCTATGAGAAAGATGATCTTTAATATAAATATTAGATTACATTTTTGTTTCCAAGGTAGAAAAACATGCAAGTACTTAATCAAACCCCAATAATGAGCATTTGATTTACATGTTAAACAGAATAAACTCTCTGAAGTCTCCAAATTATATATTTTGATAATGGGTTTAAGTGGTGATTTATTTCACAGCTAAAAGTAATTATGGACAATATTTTACGTAGAAAGGGTAAATTTCTATAACTATTTCTGTGTTTGTCTGTATTTTGCGGCGTGTGCACATGATTTTACTTGATTTTCATTACAGAACACTGGACTTTCATTCTATATTATTGACTTATCTTTATTTGATAGGCAAAGTGACAAACCATGCCTGCTTACTTCAGCACATCCTTTTTGTTCCTGTTTCGGGATATTACGACATGAGATGTCTCCATGTCTACAATACTTGCAGTATCGCAAGTGACATCAAATTTTGTGGCCTGTTATTCAGAAGACTAAATAATTCTAACTATACTACAAATCTGTATTTAATATAAGGTAGGAGACACAAGATAAATAGGATGAAATACTCAGCTCAGGGTGGAAGTCCTTTATAAGGAGAACAATCTGGATATAACCTCAGAAATTACAATTTTACTGAATGTTTGTCATGGGATAATGCTCCCAAACCATGTGATGTCAGCAAAGTTATTGTCTGTTTCAGACCTGAGTATGCTCAAAAGATAGTCCAGAACTTCACTGAGCATGGATGCTCATGGTGAAGGCAGTTAATGGGAATATACTTATTATGAACAAAGGGAATGATATGATATTGCTGTGATGCTAGTGGCTCACTGGTATAATTACATTTTCTTAGGAAATCTGAGGAGAGAGCAGTTTGGAGTTGTAGATGTATGTCACAGTTCAGAGATTTCACTGAAATTGCCAAACTTCAATGAAATGTGAAGATTTAAAAATGGATTGAATGTATCCAAATGAATGGTACATTCTTAACTGGTTTGAATCCGAAAAATCAATTTTGTGGCTGATATCATCCCAGAGGAATTTCTGATACTGGGGGGTTTTTGGGTTTTTTGGGGGCTTTTTGGTTTTGTGTTTTTGTTGGGGTTTTTGTTTGCTTGTTTGTTTGTTTTTTGTTTTGTGGGGGTTTTTGGGTTTGTTTTGTTTTTGTTTATTTTGGTGGGGCTTTTTGGGTTTTTTTTGAAGGGCTGAAGTGACAGTGCTGAGCTGAAAAACTTTAAAAACATTAATGAATAATACAGGAGATAGCTGTGCAGAAAGTGCAAGGCTCAGGACTGTCCCTCAGTGAAGACAAATAATCTGGTTACTTTTTTTGCCCTGAGGACCATGATTGTGATGAGCATAGAAACCCGTTTTCTGTCATTCAAGACCTGTCCTTTTGCTTCAAATGTACTGTGCTTATACAAACTGATGAGCCTGAGTAGAAATATTACTTATAGGAACTGGACATCTGTGAAGAGAGAGAAAGTGCAAGTCTTTTCAGCAATTTCTGTCTTTTGCAGGTTGGAAAGAAAGTTGTGTTTCCAAAACTGGCTCTTGTAAATGCACAGTTCTGTGTGTCTCTGTCTGTCACATATCTTTCTGTATCCCCACTAGGACATGGGTTTTTGAGAAAATTAACAATTTTTAGGCATGTGCAGTCAGTCCTGATTTGTTTGTGCTGTACACAGAGCATGCCTGCATTTGTGCCTAGTAAATCAGACTTAGAGCTCTGCTGACAGCTCTTCCCTGCATGCATGATAATTACCTCTCTGTGTTAGTTGAGGAAAGCTGCTGCTCCTCCAACCATAGCAGCTCCTAAAACTGCAAGATTTTGAGCTTGTCAGCATGGTCTGCTTTCTGAGTAGGAATTGTATATCAAGCAGAAAGCAGGGAGAGGAACAGAAAGAAACTGTATATATCCATCCGTCCTAGGTCTCAGCAGCGCCTGTCAGGAGAGGGAGGAGGCTTGTTAGTTAATGTAGCAATTAGGCAAGACACACCCCACAGTAAACAGTTGCTCTCTAAGGTGGATGAAGGTGCAGCCCTCTGCCCAAACTCGCCAGTTCTGGCAAAGAACAGACTTTTCATCAGGGAGAGACCACGTTTAGCTGACCTCTGCAATTGTAAAATGCCTATAAAAGGAAAAACATTTTATATTTCTCTGAGTCTTTGTGTGCAGAATAGCTTTCTGTCTATGGTAAAGAAAACAGGCACAGAATTCTGGAGGGGATGAAAAGGGGAGGGGAAGTGGGTTGTCTGCTCTCATCTGAAGCAAGATATTTCACTCATAGGAACTCATGCTCAGTATAAGAATTATGATGATTCATTTCATTTTGCAGGCCCTCCTCCGTCCAGGCTGCCGGAGACCACAGCAGCATGCAGAGAAAATTGTTTCAGAAAAGGACTGGTTTGGTTTTTTTATTATTCATCTGTGATGAATAATAGAACTATATAATAAAACTTTTAACTGTATCTGTATTCTAAACAGAATGCAGAAATCTTTTCGGAGCTATGTCATTAAATGCCATAGCATGTGCAGGATGCGCACGTTAAGATCAGTCATCCTTGCATTTGTTTTTCCTAATGCCTAATAAGGGATGCTGACAGAAACAGAAATGATTGCCCAAAGGGTCAGTTGGGGGCCAAATAACAGACAGCCCCGTTCTACAGAGCACAGAGGGATAACATTTCAATAGAAAGAAAGTAAAGATGGAAGAGAATCATATTGCATGTATGTTCCCAAAAAAAGGTATTTTTTTATGCAGCTCCTGTCATGTTCTGTCTGGATTTTAGCTTCACTTATTGCTTTGAGATATGCAGTTTGAAGGGAAAAGTATACTAGAAATGCTTTTCCAGTGTTGATTCCAGAGGAGAAGATTTCTCAGACACCTATCTTGCCTTATGAGATGCTGAGCTGGCGGCAGCTCGGCTCCTCAGAGTGGGAGCAGCTTGATGTGTCTGCCTGCTGGCTGCCAGAGGAGGCTCTTCCCTTCCAGGAGAACGGGAGTGGCTGCAGAATGTTTAACTGAGCATCAGTCACTCTGGGAAGGAACCTATAGAGCTGCACTAAGCAGAGCAGGAGCCTTCAAAACCACACTCCCACAAAGAAAAATAGCCAGCAGAAGGGTTGTCTTCAGTGCGTAGCATTTTTTTCCCGAATCTTTCCTTTCTGAGGATAATGATGTTTATTTGTGAAGAACTCTCTACTGTTGCCCAGAAATAGCCCACATATGTGGAACTCCAGGACTTGCTATGAGAAAACAACCCACTTTTGGTAAGACTTATAAGGAAAATTGTGGGCATGTGTTTTTTCTCAGTTGAAAAGTCATCACTGTCCATTCCTGCTTCTGCAGAAATTAGTTGAGCAAAATCATACATTTTGTGTAATGCTCTGGGATTATGAAGTTATTAATCTTTACTGGCAGGGTTCTCAAGGTCTGGTGTATACATTTAAAAAAATAAAATCCAACTAAAATGACAAATGATTGCCAGAGTAGTTTTTTTTGTAGCTGCAGTTATGATGCACGTTATGAATCACAAAGTTCTGGGCAAATAGTGAGAGGATAAGTAACTTGCTCAAAGTCACACAAGATGAAAAGAGGCCAGGCAACCTGGTCACTGTGACCTATCCTAATCCAATCTCATTTGTATTTCTATTCAGAAGATCTGATAGCAAATTAAAGCTTTGATTGCAGCAGGAAATAGACTAACTGCCTTTTCTCTCACTACCCTCAGGACCTTGATTGTCTTAATGTTAAAAAGAAGCATTCTTTACAGCCTCTAAGAGTGACAGGAACCAATTCTCTAAAACGCCCTATTCCTTTTTTCTCATTCTGTGTATTCTCCCATGAGAAAGGAGGAGAATTTTGGGATGGCTATACTCCTATGCAGCTCTTCACAATGGAGGAAAATGTGAAACCAAAACTTCCACTAAATGAAAACTCAGCTGTTTCCCCAGCCTAGTAGAGAAGGAATATGCTCAGTCTTTTGGATTGTGCAGTGGTTGTGGGACCAGGAGTTCTTCTCAGGCTTCAGTCTGGAGATAAGAAGTTCTATCCTGAGTACTGTCTCTCACTGAGGTAATGATGCCTCCCATTCAAAGATATTTCAGGTCAGGGAAGCAGAGTTTAGCAGGCCTGTATATTCAGAGTTTTTTTGCCAGCATATTTTAACAAGGATAAGTGCTGTAAGTCCCCCTTTAAGACTAATGAGAACATTTAATTAAGTGTCATTATTTGGGGTGGAGGGGGTGGGGGGTGTGCACCGTCTTCCATCTTCCCCTAAAGGACAGTGCTGAGGTATGGAATTAAATGTTAAAGCAAAGCTGGTCATTAGGAGAATGCAGAAAGGCAGAGGAATGTTTTATCCATGAAGCCTAAGGATAAAATAAAGACAATTGACTCAATTCAATGTCCTGTATAAAGCAAGAAAAGATTTGAGGAAACACAGTCTTAGTAGCTGCGTTTGCTGTGTTTAAATGTTAGGTTGTATTCAGTGAATTCAATTTTTTATTAATCATGAGTGATGTTAATGTCCACATCACTTTGTCTGACCAGAGGCAAAAGAAGGGAAACTAAGTGTCTGAGAAATTACATTTCTTCTCTTTCTCTCTTTCTTTCTCTCTCTCTTTCTCTCTCTCTCCCTTCCTTCCTTGTCAGGGGAGTAATTATCTTTAGTCTGTGATAAATTTAAATAAAAACCGTTTTCTTCTTCTCATTGATTTTTAAGATTATAGTGATCAGTAACCCTGAGATTTTGCATGTAACTTTTCCTAAATCCTCCATCCAATAGAACTTCTAAAAAGGTCTTGTCTATTTTAGACAAGAAAAGGGTAAAAGGTGATCAGGCTTTGGAACAAGCTCCCCAGGGAAGTAGGGGAATCACCTGATCATGTTCAAAAAATGTGTAGATGTGGCACTTGGGAGCATGGTTTAATGGTGAACACTGCCATGATTCAATGATCTTTGAGGTCTTTTCTAACCTATGCAATTTTATGATTCTGTGATTTTTTTTTTTATTGCAGGGTAGGTAGGAAAAAGTTTCTTTTCCCCTTTAATCTCTATCAAATGGTTTCTTACATGGCTGGTGTAACCAGAAGGAAAATTATAAAGCACGTAGTGAAATTCCAGTCTTAGGGTGGCAAACAGCAGGACTTCTGTCCATTCTTAAACACTGTCAGGCTTTTAACCAATTTATTTTTAATTTTAAAAACCATCCTAGTCCCTTCTCAGCAAAAGGATGTGTAGCTGAGGATATCTTGCAATATTTGTTATGTTTCCTCCTACCAAGAGTGAAAGCAGACATTATGTTTTTTATGCAAATTCAGATACATATCCTTCTCAGAATACGGAAGAGTTAAGGACAAGTGAGGAAGAAAAAAGCTACATTTTTTTGCAGTGCTGTGATGATCTTTGTCTCTACCTCCCACCATCTCTCCCCAGTGAGAGCAGCAAGAACACATACTGGTGTTATATAGACAGATGTTTGCCCTGTTAGCTAGCCAAAAAGAAAAGGGATTTATGTCCTCAGGCAGTCATGGTCAGGACACAGAGTATGTCCTTCTCCTAGGAGTCTCTCTGGCAACATTACAGAGTTGAGCAGAATTGAGTACAGGGTCACCTCCTCCCAGACATGAACCATTGCAGGGCAGGTGTGATGATTCTCTCCCTGAGAGCTGCTTATAAGCTGAAGGGATGCAGCAAGAGCAGGGAGCAGCTGTGCAGCAGCTGTGCCTGCATCCAGCCTCCTGCATCATTGAAGATGACCCTGACCTGCTTGGGACCCCAAGGCCTCCCCCAAGACAGCAGAACACTGCAGGCTTGATGGGACAGCACCACTCTGCACATAACCTCAATTGCTGTCTCTGGGCCTGAGATTGACCCAGACTGCCTGTTTCTCATCCAGTTCTCTGTTTTTGACACTGCCTGAGTGCCAGCAAGCCTGTCTCAGCTGTGCTATGTGGTTGCAGTCCCCCAAATAAGCCTAAGAAAATAAGAGTCAGGGTCCTAAGAAAGAATCACTGCATTTTGTACAGGGAGGGATGCCATCAAGTGCCAGCTCAAGAGCTGGAATATTGCTGCTGATGTTTTTCAGGAAGACACCATCAGGTTGGTAATCAACACCAATCCCAGTCCTTCCTGTCTCTTCTGCAGTGTTAGGGTCCATCTGGGTGGCACAGATCCCAGTAAACAGCCAACAATAATGCAGCATCTTCTTTAAGGTCCAACTGCTTTGGTTGGTCTCCAGGAACATGCAGTGGCATTTGAAATGCTGGCATGCTGCAAGGAGAGGAGAGAAACAGCACAGTCCTTAGGAGAAAGGCTTTCAGGTATTATTGTAATGAAGCATCTCTCATGGGTCTTTTTTCCTACTGTCTTCCTTCCTCCTACCTGTGTCCTCTCAGCATGTCTAACATTTGCAAGTTTGAGCTGAGCTGCTGGCTAATGGCTTGCAGAGCCTCCCTCAGAGGTGGAACATAAAGAGATGGAAAAACGAGGATGACAGAACTGTGTAGGTGGCCATAGCAGGAGAATGCTACAGAGACACATACCAGAGGCAGTAATACCTCTGGGATTCAATAAAATGAGAGTTTGATATTTTGTTCTTGGTTCTTGATTAAAAAAAAACCACTATTTCTCTTAGTTGCAAACAACTCTGTTCACCAGTTTATTTCCATTGTAAGGTAAGCCAGGATTTCTTCACCGAGGTTATGATTGTTGCTGAATACAGGTGTTGGAAGGACATTATTCTTGCCAGTTGTTTACACACCCAAAGGAGTATGAATTTCTTTAATTTTTCAGTTGGTGAGATCACAAGAGCTGCTGTTTCTGGGTTCACAGGTGAGGATGACTGGCACAGCTTTGTGTTCAGCTGTCTTACTGCTTTTCTTACAAGGTTGGATGAGCCAGTTCTGAAACAAGAGCTGACCTACCACAGTTTTCAATGTGGTGTATCAAATGGTCATCAATTGCAGATTTCTTTGATAGTAGTTCTGTAAATGAGCTGCTGATGAACTGAACATCAGCAGATGGCTTGGGGAACAATCCATTACAGCTGCTTGGAGATAAACTATCCTTGTTCATGGCTCAGAAATTGATTCTGGGGATCTGTCTTCAGACCTTCATATACGGCTTCAAAACTGCTCATGTCAGAATTATCCCAGTGGGGGCAAAGGCTAGAGGGGGGAGGAATTTTAATGAGGCACAATGTGGTAGATGGATTTTTAATTTTTTTTTCTTGTATAACTTGTGCTGTTTGCCTAAATTATAGAGTTGTCCTGTTAAGACAATATCTTGCCATTTTTCTTTTCTGTTCACAGTTGGCAGCTATTGGATCAAGTATGCTAAAGTTAGCTGGTACCAGACAGAATGATGGCTGGCTGTTGCCTCAGTCCACACAAAATAATCCTCTCCCCTTCATTTTTGATTTCTGGGCATAACAGGATCTATCCTATTAATTCTTATTCTGCTATTAAGTATTCAGCTGAAGAACTTACAGCTTTGAAACAGTTAGGCCAGCTGTCCATTTTTCAGAGGCTAGTTGCCTCTCTTTATAAGCAAATTCATTTTTTTTCCTTTCCTGTGAATCATTATTTTCATTATTTCTGCTTTTTGCCTTTAAAATGCACATCTTCGTCCCATTTCCAAACTCTTATGCACAATTTAGAAAAAAAACCTGATTGTTTAGACTGTAAAGTTTTCGTAACTTATGTTCTAACATCTGCTGTGGGAAACAATGATCAAAATAGTGCTATCAGAAAAGCTTAGGCCTGTTTAGCATTCAAACAAGTCAGTGCTTTTTTGAATAGAAGTGCATGAGTTTTCATCCTGACACTTGCTCGGAATTCAAATTGATCCACAAAAAACAGGATATTCCTGAAAAACACTGACAATATTTTTTTGCTTTATCAAAATACCTTGTCAGAGAAATTAATGGTAAAGTAATAATGCTTGAAAAGAAAGACCACACATACAATGGCATGATTGATCTACTGGCAGTCAGGTGCTCTGAGTTATGAAGGGTCTGTGCATTAGCCAAAGTGTTTTATATAGAAGTAATATTTGATGTATATCAAAGCAGTTAAAAAAAGAAAACTGCATTGCTGAAACCACACCTCAAAAGAACAGTCAAGTAAGACTACACCTAAATCTTGTAGAACAACCTTTCAAGAACACAGTGTGAGATATAAGCCTTGTGGTAGTCACACAGACTCATTTTCTAACAATTTTCTTGCAGTTTAAGGCCAACTTATGTTACATGGCAGTAGAGATATTTTAGCATCCTTGACCACTGGCTTATCACTTGCCAGGAAGGTAGATGTGGCTTTCATGGAAGACCTTCTCATTAAAGTTCACTCACCTGTCCTTCTGCTCCAATTAGGAGGGAAAAAACCAGATAGTGCAATCCATATCCTGTCCTGCCTAATATACATCCACTAACCAATAGACATCTGAATTGATGAGCACTATACTTGGCCCTATATCTCTGTTACTTTTCCTGTCTATACTTAATTCCTTTCCTTAACAAAGATTTTGCTGCTATTGCTTGTTTTAGTGCTGGTGTATAGTCAATCACAATAACCTAACCACATCACAATCCCGACCTGCAAAACTCCCTCATTTCTTTCACATATTCTTCCTTTAAACTAATTTATTTCCAGAATTAGCCTCAGCAATAGCTTATACACAGCACATCCTAGCCAAATGTTCCATTTTTGTGCTGGGTTGTAACCATGCATCTGTGATAGGTCATAGTACTTTGGAAAGGACTGTGAGGTCTTATAAAATTGCATGGATGTTAATGCTAACATGAGATCCCATCTTGCTACATAAGAAGTCCTGGCTGTGTGATTCATTTGTGCTTTTGCTCACACAGGCAGCCTACAGCCTGACTGCCCCCACAGGATCCTTAATTCTTCCAGTACATTCATCCAGGAATGACAGACCAGAGGAAGAACCCTGGCATAAACACTTGTTACTTTAACCTGTGCATAAGTTAATTTTCTTTATTCTGTCTTCATTTCTACTGCATAAAACACATCCCTGCAGTCTCTGACCTCATGTCTTAATTGACTACTGCATGACAGTTAAGTGCCTTCAGCCACTGCTGCCTTGACTTTTTCTGCCTCCTCATGCAGAACTCCATTTGATATCCTGTGAAATGGCAGTTCTTGTTCGTGTTCTGCACACACCTCCAGCATTTCATATTTCCTCAAATGTTTTCAGAAGGCATCAGGGAACCCTCTGTTGTTAACTTTATTCTGGCTAGTCTCTCATTGTCACTCTTGTCCTACCAAGTATTTTAACCTTCTCTTGCAATTCTCTACTCATACATGCCACAGATACAATGAAAGTTTTATCGTTCCAAGGGAGCTTCTCCCCAGGATCTTGTTGCCATCATGAGCACAACTTTTGATTTGGTTTAAAGGGAGTAATTCAGATTCAGGCACTTATGTGTAAGTGTCTATAGTGGATATGATCACAGGTGAGTGCCTGAGGTCCCACAGTAGATGGTGGACATTTAGTAACTGGTCCACAGAGTTGAGAAAATTTTTCATCTGGTCCTGTGTATGATTTCCTAGGTTTGGTTGACTTTATTGATGGAGCAGAAATAGGAATGAATAGTCTTGCAGTCTCAATAGGCAACTAAAGGGTTTCAACAGGAGTGGAAAAAAAAAAATTTACTGTACGCAGTTTTGAATAGTCCACTGGCAAGCTGGATGCTTATTTTATTTCACCTACTGATGTTATTGGCTAACTGTGGATTAGCTGGCAGCATGTGCAGCTGCTGTTGTGATATCTTGAACTAGGCCAACTGCTCTGAGCTCCAACATTTTATGTAGCAACACTGATTTGATTAGTGGGGCTTTAAGTACTGGTATATGCTTTAAAGGAGGTGATTTGGGCTTTGCTGAGGAGCTGAACGACAACTTGAATTGGTTTTAGTTCTCTGACAGCTTGGGGGACTCTGATGATTTTCACCATCTGAGAAACTTGCATTACACTTCTCAAAAAGACACTTTCCAAAACAGACAGCCCTGACAGACATTGTTGATATAGGGTTACAATTGTCTGTCTGACTCATAGTGAAAAGATCTGCCAAACAGCATATTTTTGGTGCAAAATACTTATATCTGCTAATGTAGAAATAGATTGTATTGTCATCCAAGTTATTAATATCCTCAAAGAAGCCCAAACACTGTGAGAAATCTACATCTCTACACTACTCGCTTCAGTTTGGCTGAAAATGACAAATTTTAAAACCGTTATTAAGCTGAAGGCATTGTACTAGCTCCTCGATAGAATAGAATAGAATAGAATAGAATAGAATAGAATAGAATAGAATAGAATAGAATAGAATAGAATAGAATAGAATAGAATAGAATAGAATAGATTTAGGTGTTTTCTGGACTAGGAAGAGAAAACATGCTTCAAAATATTACCTAATGTTTGTTCTTGCCTTAAATATTATCAGAAGCAATGTTAGCCAAGGACAATATTAATAATATTTAGGTGGCATTCAATTTCCTCAGTTTGGACAGGGCTTTAAAAAAAGAAGAATATTAACAAGCCTTTACATGAGCAGTGTTTGTTATGTATTTATGTGCAGTGGTTGGTTTTGTGGTAGTTTCATTCTATCACCACTTAAAAATGACCTATTTGGAGGGCTTGGGATCCTTGTGATCAATGTAAGACAAGGAAAGGCCTCCTACAGCTAAATCTTTCCCTCTGCCAAGAAACACAAAGTACTTCTCTGTCTGTATTCATGAAACTTTAAGGAACTGTGAGACCTTTCTCACAGTGCCAGAATTGGCTGAAGGTGAGAGAAGTAGACAGCATAGGAACACAGACACACACAAATATTAAAGAAAGGATGAGGGCCTAAACATTGTTTCTTCTGTAAAGCAGCCTAAAATGAATCATAGAATCATTTAGGTTGAAAAAGATCACGGAATCCAACTGTAAACCCAGCACTGCCAGTTCCAGCACTAAACCAAGTCCCTCAGCGCCATATATTACCTGGAAACAACCTCTCCCATAAGCAGTAGGCATTCCCAATACTTCTTTTGTTATGAATGGTTCAACACACACACAACCTACTGCTCAGAAGTTGCTGACAGGATGTGCTCCTTATGACTCAGTGTCTTCTGTTCTTCAGTTGTGTATTGTAATAAACCATATATACCATATAAACCATTACATCAGAAAGGGGATGTAATACATAGACCCATCCTCTGGTGATTGTCAGTCATATTTCAGCCCATGAAGCAGGGAGCATTAAGAAGAAAAATGAGCCATTACAGGTTTCTAGAAGGATGAGCAAACGAGCAGGCAGCAGCAAACAGAGCAGATAAATTAGATGGTCCAGATATTTGTTTTATTTGTTGCAGATATGGATCTTCACATGCTTTTTAAATGAGGTGTTCCAGGTTTTGTTCAGATTTCCATCTGCTTTGGCCCCAATGGACAGAAAGAGTTCTCAAGCCAACCCAAGTAACAAGTGGTTGGCATAACTGTCCTCTTCCAAAATGAGCAAAAATGTCCGTCAAGAAATGACTCTGCTCTGCTTCTATAAAGACTGTCTGGAACTGCAAGATATGAAAAGCTTTGAATCCCTTGAGAAGGAATGCTATGCATTTCACAATTGCATGAAAGCAGCAGTCTTGCTTGTCACTAGGAAAAGATCTATGAATCTTATTCTGGTTTAATAAATATGAAGTACACAAAAATAATCAATGCGGGGATGACAGGGATGACATTAATATTGTCCTTCCCTGGTGCAATATCAATGTTCTGCTCACCTCCTCTAAATCCAAAGTCCCTCACTCAATAAATCTTTACTTCTGCTACCCTGCTTCTGGGCAGGATGTTCAGTGGAAAGGGGAAAGAAGCTTCCATATTAGAACACATTCACCTTTCTGGTACTTTCAGTTTCCAGGAGGTGGGAAAGCACAGCAACAAAGTCCAAAGAAGGGCAATGAAGCTGATGAAAGGTCTGGAGCACAAGTCCTGTTCTGAGCAGCTGAGGGAGTTGGGGGTGTTCAGCCTGGAGGGGAGAAGACTCAGGGGAGACCTTATCACTCTCTACAACTGCCTGAAGGGAGGGTGTAGGGAAAGGGTTCAGTCTCTTCTCCCAAGTCAGAAGCAATGAGACAAAAAGAAATGGCCTCAAGTCGTACCAGGAGGGGTTTAAATTGGGTATTAGGAGCAATTGCTTCACCAAAAGGGTGGTGAGGTGATAGAACCAGTTGCCAAGGGAAATGGTAGAATCCCTATCCCTGAAGGTATTTAAATGGTGTGCAGAAACAGCACGGAGGGATGTGGTTTAGTGGTGGACTTAGTAGTGTTGGGTTCATGGCTGGACTTGATGAACTCAGTGTTTTTTCTCAATCTAAATAATTGAATGATTCCATGAACTGTAACTGATAATCCCACAGGCAGAGAAGGTTATTAAATCTGAGCCTTCTCTGTCTGGAGAGAGCTACTCTAATAAGTGGGAAATTGGGCAGGAGCAGCACAAGACTGTTGCTATACTTAAACAATGTGGTTTTGCAGACTAGGTGTTAGTAATAAAGTGGGGGTAAATTCTAATTTTGCTTAGTGGTTTGAACCTTTCAGGAGTCATAAATTAAAGAGGTGCTAAATAGCACACCCAGGGAAGGCTTGAGCCTGAGCTGTTGCTGAACTGCCTGGAAAAGGTTTTAGGGAAGAACTTTAGTGAATTTTGCAGGGCTAAAAATAACATCTGTGGTGTTAGAGGACATTTAATTTCAGTTCAGCCTCACTTAAGGCAGCATTGTGAATCAAGTAAATTACATTGTTTTTTTCTTATTTTAATCCAAAATAGTCCTACCTGCAGCTACCTCTCCTAAATCCTTGGGAATTCAAACTATGTGCTAACAAGAAGAAAATGTTATTTGAAGAAAATGTTATTTGTAATAACTTATATATTGTGTCATCAGCACAGTGACACTCTAAAGAGGTAACAGAAATCAGTTACTTTATGAAGAAAACACTTTTCTTTGCAGAATCCACACTTTCTTGTAGTTGATTAAAACCCTGCAAAAATTGTAAAATAATAAATATTGCACCTTACCTTCAGTTCTGGCTGAATGCTTTAGGCTGGAGTTCAAAGCAGCCACTGTACAGTTTTCCAAAAAATTGCTTTATAAACTTGTTAATTCTTAACTCAATACCTATAACATTCTATGATGAGCATATATTTCTTTTGAGATCAGAAATATTATTTCATTTTGATGTTTTACCATTTTGTCTCTAGAGATGAAAGAGTTTGCTTAAGTTTATTGAATTCACTTAGGTTCATAACCCAGTCAGAACCAGCTCTGGCAAAACTTCCTCTGCCTTATGTTCCTTATTTAGTAAATAGAACCTGCAGAGTGCATTGTTATCTCCTCTGAAATCTTTGGCTTTGCTGGACTAAGCTGGAAATGAGATATATAGATCAGATGAACTCAGAAGAAAAAAAAAGTAAGAGAGTTGCTGCTTTTAGAAAGAAGCAAAAAAGGGTTTTTCAAGCCTGTTAATAGAATCATTAACTATCTATTGAGGCTTTGTGGAAAGCTTTGCAAGTATTTTTTTTTTTTTAATAAAAAGATCCTAAGCTTACATTATTTGTCTTCCTAGAAAAAATAAGACTGAACAAACAGAACTATAGCGCTGCATACATGTAGGAAATCTTGCAGTTAACTGAGGTGTCTTTTACATCAGGCAGTTGATACAGATTTAAGTCATGTCTGTAGTGCATAACACAGTGCAGCATGGCACATGAATAAGAACTCTCGTAGCCTTAGTTCTGCATGGGCTAAATTCCCTGACAGATAAGTATTTCTCCTGCACAGATACACATGGCTTAGATCCAGTCCTTGCATCTATCCTTTTCTGGATCTAGCCACTGGTCCTTGGTGGCCTCCTCAGTTACCACCCACCCATTTACAGATAATTAAAACTAAAAATATGTATCTCTGTACATATTCCCAGCCTGTAGAATTAGAAATTTTGATTGGGTTTTAGCTGCTTTAAAGTTATAGACCACACTTTCCTCCTTCATCCTCTTTAGATAAACATACTGACACTGAGCATGCCTTTAAGTGACTTTTTAGAAAAAAGTCTGCAACATTTAGTGATCCCTGCATGCTGCTTGACAGAATAAAGCATAGAGAAAATAAGCCCTATTTCCATACTAATAATCCTTGGAATAAAATGCACCACAGCAATGTCAAGTGTCCTGCTGTTTGATGGAATGTCAGAAAGACTTTTTCTAATTTCAAAAGGACAAAAAAGCAATGGTAGGAGAAGCCATAAGTGTAGGATGGTGTTTTAAATAATACATCTGCATATCCAATCCACAGAACACCTGCAAGTGTCCAGTAATAACCTAGGAGGAATATTGTATTTAGCTTGTATATTACTGTGCATAGCTATTCTAAAAATACATGCCTGCAGGCAATTCCATCCTTCGTGGGAAATTTTTCTTGAAAGTTGAAGAAAAATGGATTTGAGAAGATCATGTAACTTTACACATAATCATAGTGGGAGCAAGCACATGTTAAAAGAATATCTCAATTCTGCAGGCTTCTGATGGCAATAAATTCAGAAAAGTCCTGTAACATGAGTTGCAGTTATTAGCCCCTTAGTAATGTTATATTTTTGTTTCTACATGTATGTGTATGCCAATCTGCTCTTAAAAAGTGTTTTTCAAATCATGCAAAACAGAACCAAGCAGGTTGTAATGCAAAGGTGTTTTGAGTAATTTATAGATTAGATTTTCCAGCAATTACCACCACGAGGCAAAACTGTTTCTAGTGATTTAGCAAGGTTTTTATGCATAAAATCACAGAATCATATAATGGGTTTAGTTGGAAGAGATCTTAAAGATCATCTAGTTCCAACCCTTCCACTAGACCAGATTGCTAAAGGACCCATCCACCTGGCCTGGAACATTTCCAGGGATTGGACATCCACAACTTCTCTGGGCAACATGTGCCAGCACCTCACCATCCTCACAGTAAAGAATTTCTTCCTAATATCTAAGCTAAATCTATCCTCTTCCAGCTTAAAACCATTGTCCCTTGTGCTATCACTACATGCCCTTGCAAAAAGGCTTCCTGTAGGACTTTTTCATGCTTAAATCAACCTTTTAAAACAAGAAGCCATAAAGACATAGATAAACTTTAAGAAATTTAAGTCCTGAGCCTCTGCTTATGAATCAGCCTAGTACCAGAGAATTTTTAATGGGGAATGACTCATGAGAAATCTCTAAGGGTTGACTTCACTGACTTAGAAATATAGATATTAGTGAGAGCCAGGAAGCCCACGAACTGTCTGCATGCTTTAAAACTTGAGTCAGCAGTGTCTGATAAGATGACTGTGTGTCATGAAATTTCAGGCTTTAGTCTGTAGCCCTGTGAATGGATTTCCTTTTTTCCACCTCCTAAATATTAACTCCAAGATGCAAGCTAAATATCTCTAGGACGAACAAGTAGAAAGTTGAGTGAAGTGTTGAAGGATGCAGATGCCTTAAGTTTTAGGATTTCTAATGCAGCTCTTGGTTTGACAAAGCTTACCACATCTCATTCTTCTTATTAAGCAATCATATTCCCGGGAAGTGTTGTCTTCCTTCCTCAGCTGAATTTTCTCCAATTGGAAGAAAATCACCTGAAAAGAAAAAGTCCTGCCTTTGAATTAAATTCTTTCTAAATATTATGAAATTCTGGCAGCAACATCTTGGACTTAAGAGCCACTTTGGCAGAGTAAATATTTTTCTTTTATGAAGTACAGGATTGCAGTGCTCTTAGAGGTATGAAGGTTTTTAGGAAGCTGGTTCTTACTGAAGCAGAATTAGCAGGATTTTCAGTCTTGCTTCCCTTTCAGGCAGGTTAACCTTTATGGTGCATATACTTTATTTTAAATATTGCAAATGTAGTGAAACATATGAGAACGAGAGGCCAACAGAGTGTTTACAGTCCTGAAGCCCTTGAGATTTTCCATATGGACGTATTTTAGGCACTGAAAGTCATGGTAGCAATGCTAAGAGTAAAGTGCTCTGTTAAATCAGTGCCTAAATATATTTTGTGCTGGCTGTAAAGAAGTATTTCATTTATATGAAGAAATACACTTAGAGATACTCAAGTCTTTCACTTTCCTGAAACTGAAACTCCTAAATATGAGTACCTCTCCTTGCCTGATGGGAGTAGGCTTCAGTTCAGGCTTTGTGCAGGGGCAATACTTCTAGGAAAATGCCTCTTAAAGAAACAGTGGTAGAATGTTCACTAGATATGTCTTCTGCTGCTCTGTGCTACTGTACTGATTAAAGCTCCTTTGAAAATGCCCTGGTGTGGAAATTAGGGTACCAGCTTCCAATATTGATAAGGCAGGATGGGATATGCCTTGCTCTAACACTTCTGTAAAAACTAGGAATCCACTAGAAGCCTTGAAGCTCCTTTGAAAATATCTACCTCAATCATTGAAGTCACTAGATTTCTACTTGTTTTTTTTATAAAACAATGAACATGGTATGTATCCCATCTGCCTTGAGCCTGTGTCTGTCCTAGCTCTTGTAACACACATGCTTTTATACTTTTAACAATTTTGTTTATCTTTGAAGTTCAATTAAATGGATCCATAGGTAAGAGGTGTTGAACTTCATGTGATCCCGTGGATGGGATTCCTCTTGTTTGACTCTACGCACACACAGCTGAGAATTTAAATATCTGCATTTGGCCATCTTGCTTAAATTGCCTTTACTCTCTGTAGAAACCAGAAGTATATTCTGCCTACTTTCACTGTACATTTTAGGAAGAAATGATTCATTCCTTTTAAGGGCATCTTTCTCTCTGTTGTAGATAACTGTACTGCCAGCTTAATTTTGTMATCTATCCTATGTAGTACATGAATGTTTGTTCTTCCCTGCCTCTGGATACGTATCCTTTTTCCTTTTAATCGTGGATTTTTTTCCTCTTGTCTCTGGCAAATGTCTTTTTTTTTTTTTTTTTTTTTTTTTTTTTTTTTTCCCTCTTTACAGAGGTTGCCAGACATACTTTAATGTAATCTGTCTTGTAAATGGCTTCTTGTCAATATGAAAGTGTTTTTCCTGGGACAGACTGTTGTAAACTGAACAAAATGTGAGGTTCTTTCCAGTTGCCAACCATTTAAAATTTCAGGTTCAGAAGCAGCATTTTTTTTGTCAAGAAGGGCAAGAAAGAGTACCCCAGAAACTACAGGCACATCTGTCTCACTTCAGTTCCTGGTAAAACCATAGAAAAGACTATTCTGGGTAGTATTGAAAAATACCTGGAAGATAAGGCAGTCATTCACAGCCAGCACGACTTCACGAGGGGAAAGTACTGCTTGTTGAACCTGATTTCCTTCTATGGCAGGGTAACCCACCTAATTGATGTTGCAAAGCCAGTTGATGTAATAATTTTGGATTTCAGCAGAGATTTGAAATTGTCTCACACAGGACTCTTCTGAACAAGATGTCCAGCCCACAGCAGGATAAACACATCTTGGGATGGGTGAGGAACTGGCTCATGAGCTGGGCACAAAGGGTTATTACAGTGAAAGGGTTGACATCAGGCTCTTGACCTGTCCCTAGTGAGGTTCCACAGGTCTCCATCCTTAGCCCAGTTCTCTTCAACATCTTCATTAACAATTGTTGATAACTGCTGTTCTAGTTGTTGATTTCTTTGTCATATGCAGAGATTGTATTTTGAGATTTTGTTAATGATTAAAATACATTAAAAGTCAATGACCTGACACTAGATTCTAGGGCTTGTTCTGTTATGGCTTTGTTGAAAATCATCTCCAAGACAGTATTCTTGATCATCATTTCAAGATATGTGCTTTCACAGTTCTGCACCCCTTGTAGGAAATCAAGCAGTTCTGCACCTTGACGTCTCTGGAGTCTGATGCCAAGAACAGCTCTTCATAGTCAGTAGGCACCTGGATTAGCAAGCCTTGGGTTAATAGTGCTCTTGTGCTTCCTGAGGGTTCCTCTTGAACCAAATAATGGGTTGTATCTCAAATCAATATAGATAGAAATAGAGAGGCTCTATGTTAATTATTTACTGTATTGTGGATGGCAGCAGGATAGAACAAGGAGAAAAATGAGAGGAATACTGTGAATCACTCCTTTGTGCTGCTTTAGACCTATTTAATGAATTATTTTATTACCTTCTCTATAGGAAAAGAATAATTAATATTACTAACAGTAGTTGAAAGCATAGAAAAGTGTGATGGCAGGAAAATTGCTGTGATCACTAGGGAATTGTAATTTTCTAGAATATACAGGTTTGTTCGTAAGCTGACTTGGCTTGTCACTTCAACCTCATTGCAGCTATAATAATTCATTTATAGCCATGGTGTGTATTTGTTGATAGGACTAAGTGGACTGTGGAGCAGCTGACACTCAGTGCCATGAAGCAGGTCCTTGGGTGGATTTGCTCTATCCAGGACCCTTTCCATTCCTCACTTATATCATCACATGTAAGAGTGCTGGGAAGCCAGTTACAAAGGGCTCCTATTATTAGTTTTATTTTCTGAGGTCCCAAAAAAACTTTTGGTCTTTGCCTGGGACCGCTTCCATTTTGGGCACACTCCTGATTCCTCTCCTACTTCTAGATCTAGAAAATTACTTTCAGAAACTGGTCTTGCAACTGAGTGCCTTTTGAGAAGCACATATTTGATTAGAATAATATCATAAATACCGTAAAAGATAATAATGAAAATCATACTGAGAGCTCTCCCAAATCATCCATTGGGTCAAAAGCTTACACCACTCCCAACCAATGAATCTTCAATTCACATTCAAATTTTCACTTGAATACAGAAAAAATTGTCAAAGAAAGGTGCAATTACATTCTTTTCAACAGAATATTTCCATGCACATTCACATACAGATTATATATAAAATATCAGAATTGCAGAATACAACATCCCAAATTACCTTAAATTATAGAATTATTTATGCATGATATTTTTCCAGTGTGAAAGATGAATTTAAATTAATGTTGTATATGATTTAAACAAATTAATTAACATGTGCTTTTATCCCTAATTTTCATGAATAAGCATTTTCTGTGTCCCAGATTTTTGCAAATAATAGGTAGCAGCTAATTTATTTAGTTAAAAGCTGTGACTAATTAATTTTCAGCAGTGGAAATGAATATTACAAACTAAGGCACAACATTCAAGGAATATATCAAAAGATATATATATATGTGTGTTGTTTTAATTTTGTTATGGTTGAGGATAGAGGACCTTTTGGAGTCTGCTTCTTATAAACTATATCTCTGTATGTAAACATAATCTACATACATAAAAACTTTTCAAGTCCCATCTTTGTGTTAGTGATACATCTTTCAGGTATAGACAGGCTTCTTAATTAAAACATTTTATGGACACATGAATTAGTTCCTGAAATCTGTATTCTTTCCAAATTAGATTTGCAAAACATTGTTAACTCAATTGTGGGTGAAGTGCATGAGATTTTTAATTTTGCCTTTAAGAAGTTAGTTTGATGTTTTAGTGTTAAAATTTAGCAAACAAAAAAGCACCTTCCAATCTTGCAATATGGGTGAGCTGATGCTTGCCAGAGCAGGGTGTGAAGGCACCAGAAGGCACCAGAACTATTTCACTCTTTCCAGAATCAAAATTATTTTGAATCCCATCACCAAACATGAGAAGCACAGAAGATGCAGAAAAGACTCCCAAGAAAACCGTGGTCAAACACCTGAGGGGATGAGTTTCAGAACAGGCTTTTGAAACAAATCAATTATTTTAGGAAAGAAAAAGATACTGCACTTACTGAAAAGATTGAAGGATCTTCAAGGTAAGAAGTTTTCTGAACATTTTGAAAATAACCTACTCTTTTTTTAGTAAAATATTTACTCTGGCTTAGGAGTTAGGTGTTTTAAATTGCATCTCTGTGGTATGTTTAGTAACTATAACAAAGTGATTTCTTGGCACAAGTTTAGCCTTCAGTCTGATGGTTGGGCTAAGTGTATGCTAATAAAAATATTTATTCTTTGGTACAAATGAACTTTTAGAAAGATATTTTTAGACTAGGTAATGATATTCTCACTACACAATTACACATGCAGCTGTTTGCCATCTTAAATGTCAGTTAATCTTTCAACGTCTCACCTATTTCCCCTCTCTCAGTTTGCAGACAAATTTTCAAGGAGAGATGGTTTGTCATTTGATCTGTAGTGGAATCTGAAACACAGTGAATCAATGCTGTTACACACAGAAGGCCGAAATACAAGTGAGACATATAGAGAGAGCAATACCTGGAAATCAGAGACATGGTTATTGCTTTTCAGGTTAACTTAGAGAGAAGAAAGGGATGAAGGATGAACACAAGCTGAAACCAAACAGATGAACACGAACGCATGAGACTTAAATATTTTACTTAATCTCTTAAGAGTTTAAAAGAAGAAATGGGCCTTAACAGCAGCCAACTGCAATATTATCACCCCACTCAGTGGAACAGGATTGTCTCAGATGTTGAACAACAAACACTACTGCGAGGTTTATGTGTGCTTGGGCTCACATTAGGTGTTCTCAAGAAGGGCGGCAGCCCTACTTAGTGTTTCAGAGTCAGAATTTAGTTGCTTAATTTGGGGAGGATGGTCACTGAAGACCCTTCCTGGGTTGCTGAGGTGTGCTACAGTCTATGCCTGTAGGGCCAGCACTTCATTAGCTGGCTCCTGGCTCTCTAGAGGCTGCCTGTTACCAATGGAAGGTTCCTCGCCTCTCTTCTCCTGAGGGAAAACCAACATGGGTAAGGATGGCAATGTTTGGACTTTTCCTATCAAATCTTAGTGGTTAGAATTATTAGTGGAGATTTTAATAAACACTCTTCCATGGAATTTATTTTAGTTTCCGTTTCTTTTAACAGGTATGACGTTTTAAGCATTTTTTTCCCCCACCCACTGCTTTTCCAGTCAGCACAGGTGTGAAACCTGGAATCAACAACAGCAACAGTAACAACAACAAAAAGAGGCTGCAACATTATGAACAAGTAAGAAAGAAATACATGCTGTGTGTCATTCATGGTTTCAACATCAAATCAAACTCTCTCTATTCTTTCACATCAAACCAGCTGGAGAGATGCAAAAGAAATGCAGTTCTCTTTGGCAGCCCTGGTGAGAAGACACAGCTGTGTTCATAAATCTTGGCCAATAATTTTGAGCTGCTTCTGCTGATGTAACCAAATTTCAAAGGAAAAAATCCTGAGAAAATTCAGTACATCGGAGTAAAAGTAGAATGTGTGCTCACTTCATATCTCCCAGCAAAACAAGTACTCTCTAGTAAGACCAAAAAGAGTGGTAATAACATTTTTACGCACCATCTTGGCTTTAATCTGCAAAGAAGGCTGTGAAAGTAACGCATCTTCAAACATTGAAAAAGAATAAAGACTTTTCCTCCTCTGTCTCCTACAAAGTTAGCAAGAGAGTAGCATCTAACAAGCAAACAGTCTTTGCAGTGCTAGGTAACACAGAGATCTCCAGGCTACAGCCCATGCTTTTATTCTTTGAAGCGAACATAAGTGCTGCAATTCATGCTGGCTGAAGGGCTGCATTTCACTCAGGTCAAGTAGCTCAGGAACCTACATTACAACAAACCTCAAGTGGAATTATGCTTCTTCCAGGGTTAAATGTGAGATACCTTGTCTGGTGGAATCTTCTGCATTTGAAGTAGATGTGGAACAGGAAGCAAAAGCAGAGCTTCAGAAAGCAAAATCAAGCATCCAGTGAGCTGCTTGAGAAATTAAAGGATAATTAAATAAAGCTTAGCTCTGCTTCATATTATATACATGCAATTTGGATAATGCAGATATGTACAAATGACTGTTCCTTTGCATGCTGAATTGAGATACTGCTTCTCAAACCTTTCCTTCATTGGATTTTGCTTAGTATGCTTGTCTGTCACTTGCATTAACAGTAATATCACATCAGGAGATTTTTTACCCCATAAAGAGCAATTGCATTAAAATGTTTATTAAAAATGTCTGAAGGGTTCACAATGACCTAATATCTCTGGAAATAGCATGACACGATTTTGAACGAAACCTGTTTAAAGTAGAGTTGAAATGAAGCACATTATATCATACTACACCATACTATAAATATTTGCATTGTGAATGCTGTTTTTGCAGTTCTATCTTTACTAAATGAAGCATCCACAGAATCACAGAATGGTTGGGTAGGAAGGGACCTTAAAGATCATCAAGTTTCAAACCCCTTGCCAGGGTCAGGGACTCCTTCCACTAGACTAGGTTGCTCAAGGACACATTCCGCCTGGCCTGGAACATTTGCAGGGATGGGGCATCCACAGCTTCTCTTGGCAACCTGAGCCAGTGCCTCACCATCCTCACATTAAAGAATTTCTTCCTAATATCTAATCAAAACCTCCCCTCTTCCAGGTTAGTGCCATTATTCCTTGTCCTGTCACAGTATACCCTTAGAAAAAGACCCTATGCAGCTCTCTTGAAGGCTCCCTTTAGGTACTAGAGAATGCTAAAAAGTCTTCCCAGAGCCTTTTCTTCTCCTGGCTTAAATGCCTCAACTTTCCCAGCTATCTGCATTGGAGAGGTGCTCCAGTCCTCTGATCATCTTAACAGCTCTCATCTGGACTCCCTCCAGCAATTCCATTCAAAATTGTTTTCACGCTTAAATGAATTACCTCAAAATAAGGATATTACACAACCACCAAATTCATGTATCTTTTTCCTGAGGTTCCATTTATGCTTTAAAAGCATGCCTCTGTACACACACAGAAACACATGCTTTCCTATTAACAGCTTTAAGTTAATCTTGCTTCTATTTAATGTACTGTTGAATGTGATTTAATGAATTGTGACTGAAAAGCAGACTTCCTGGGATATGTCATTGTCAACACATTCTGTCTCTCTGACATGTTGTCATCAGTGATCATGCTTACCCTGGATGAATGGTCTTATGTTTTTTTCTAACACAATTACTGATCTGACATGCAAGCTTAACAGAAAAAATAAACACATAACAAGTAAAAAATGATGGGACTTGTGGTAGCTCCTGCCATGCCATGCCATGCCATGCCATGCCATGCCATGCCATGCCATGCCATGCCATGCCATGCCATGCCATGCCATGCCATGCCATGCCATGCCATGCCATGCACTCCAGTTCCTTTTCCTGACTACTCATTCTTCAGCACTGCTGATTTCTTCTTAATTAACTTATGAGACATTTGACATGTGAAACATGAGCCTATGGTCTGGAATTAACTGAAGCCCTTTATAAATTATAGAACTGATCTGAAGTAGGAAGACATCAAATAGTTGAGGATAGTAATGCATTTCTGTGGTTTATTAGATTGCCTGGTGTGTATCCACACGGGAATTGTTAGAGCTAGAAAGCATCTGTTGAAGTCAAAGCAAATATCCTTTTTTCCCCCAAGTGAAATCAACTTTATATCTACTATGGAAATGGTTTCACATTCTAAGATACACTGTCCTATCCTTTCACTAGGGAACAAAGCCACTGACCACATCAGTTGGAATATAGTCAGATTGAAGTTTGAAGGGAAAAAAACCTTCCTAGTTTCAGTGAGAATATTTGACCACAAAATTTTCATACTTCCAAGTTTTCTTTTCTCATTTATTCACTAGTGCATCTTTAGGAGTAAAAACGGCAGCTTTCTGCAATGATGTCCCCAACTCCAACAGGCCTAGATTCCATAACAATGACACCCACAATTGCTTAAAAATTAGGAAACCCTTACAGATCTTACTGTAGACTCTATTTCTCAAAAACTAAAAATTATTTAAGAAAAAAATTGGGTAAATATACCAGAGTGTAATCATTCTGGCTGTTACAATTAGTTTTTCCTTAAGACAATTATATCTTTGGAAAAAAGTAAAATAAAATTATGTAATTATTTCTAATTATCAAAGCTGTTTAGCTCTGAAGAAAGAGAATCTATAAAACTTGCTTTTCCAGGCCTGTCAAAACCAGAGGTTCAGCTCCAGGGTTTTGATCAATCATTATTCCATTATTTTCAATCTTCCAAAGCAAGATTTGCATTTTTAAGTCAATATTTAAGTTCCTAGTGGACTATGAATTCTAGTAATAGGAACTGAACTTTCACAAATCATGTCAGATCAGTCAGATTTTCAGTATCTGAGAAATTAATTAATTTATCTGAAAAATTTATTTGCAAAGAAATTACAGTGGGGTTTTTTTCAACACTTGTTTACATGTGTTTTACAAACCCAGAAGATGATATGGTAGAGAACAAACTGATCTCACATAGGTTTCAGTGAGACTGCTCCATCACCTGCAGTGAAATGTCCCTGATACATGCCAAAGCAAGACATGAACCAGGCTGAATTTTCAAAGTCCATCACTGCTCATCATTGGCCTCTCAGTGCTTCTGTTCCCACTTGTCTATTCAAGCATCTGCTACCAGCACAAGCTCAAAAGCCTTAATGACTCCTGCATTTTTTTTTGCATTATATCTAAGATTTTCACCTACAAGTTTTTGACTTGATTGTCTCTGTATGCTTGTTTTTTATTTCACCTTATTGTTAAACACACTCTTACTGCTTTTGTCTGACAAAGGCTATAAGACACTCAGTCAAAACGATGAAGAAAATTAGAAAGAAGAAATTCTGGCATGTAAAGATAATGGATCTGTGAAAAGTCAGAACAGCTATTATAAAGAAAAAAAAAATCAGTGAAAAAAAGGAAAAAAACAGTACTGCAAAAAAGTACAAAATCTGCTAGATTTTTTATTATAACCTTGAGTCTGATTCAACAGTCTGGTCCTTCAGTGCACATCTATGCACCCAGAAGTAGAAACAATGTAGCCAGTAAATGAATGCTAACCTTTTCTGTTTGATTTCTAGTGTGATGCTCTGGAAATCAAATGACAGTGGTGGGCAGCTTTCATTCTGTGTGACCCTCTGTGCACACATGGCTGTCTGGGCATGGCCTGGGGGTATAGGATCTAATGTCTACTCAGGTCCTTTCATTTCTGTGAGAAAAATTAAACATTTTTTTCAGAAAAACTGAAGAAGAAAATAATGTCAGAATATCTTGCTCAAACTTTTTGCAATTCTTGATTTAACTTTCTTTTGGTTTTGAAACAGCATTTTTTTGAAGATTGAGCCTTTATGTTTTGCTGTATATTTTCAAGATGTGGGAGTTTAAAATACTTAGTAGTTCAGGTAAAAGTTAAGCACAGCTCTAACATAACCCAAATCTCTTGATTTCCAAGGTTTTTTTCTGGTTTGGTTTTGAATATAAAAAAAAGCTCTGTGATTTAGATGGTGGCAAATTCTGTATACAGAGAGAGCATGAGAGCAAATGTTCTGTATGATTGTGCAAAAAAAAGGAATCACAGAGCAAAGGTTTGTGTCTTAAATTATATGGAATATGTCCTCGAATTTCTTTTTCATCAGCTGACCGTCTGGCCCAGAACAAGATAAGTGAAGTGATTTTGTAAATTGTAACACACACTTTTATTGCGTATTTTGACTCACCAAGAGTGGTTTGGGTTTTTTTTATTTTTAATACCTAATTATCAACGTATCAGTGGATATTTTGACCAAAATCTGATTAATATTATTAAATTTATATTGAATGTATATGAAAATGTGCCACTTGGCAATATGTAATTGGAATCACAATCCTGAATTTAGACACCCCAGAAATCACAGAAATTAACTTCCATTATTAAGTTAAGTGTGGTATTTTGATTCTTGAACTTATGTCCTTTATAAATAGCAAAGTGTTTGGGCTTCCTCAATGTGACAAATAGAAATGAGTGTAACATGCAGTAATACATGTATTATATAGTAACATCTGAATATTTCTTTGACATAAACTTTGATTTAAAATATCTTAGTGAGAAATGGATGTTTAAACAAACCCACCCCAGCATGAGGAAAAGAATCTGTAAATAGTCTGTAGAAATAAAATCAATGTATATAAATAGAAGTACTATGTAATAGTTTAAACAAATATTTCTTTGAAAAATAATTGTACTGACTGGATCATGAATGTTTGTAGTTCATGATTTACTGATTGCCTGTTGTTAACTCCATGCTTTTGGTTTCATTGGGTTTTTCATGCCCTCTGTCTTATATCTTGAAGGTACAATCCATTGTTTATTCTGCATATACTATAAGATAAAATATTTTTGACATGTAGTCCAAACATCCCATGAAAGATAATCTTTTTAGATTGTGGGAGGTCTTTTTGCTGCTATGTGTTGTGATTCAGATTTATAAATGAAAGATATGTAGCAGTGTGTGGGGATGCACTGAGACTACAAAGAAATATCTTTGTAATAGCATACCTGATGGAAGGTTCCATGGAGTTTCAGAAATTGTCTGGACATAATTTGGGGGTTAGAGGGGTGAGATTTGAAAGAGTGGATGGGAGAAATACCTTTTTAGAAATAAAATTTATCTATTTTCTGTAACACCTGTATTTTCGGGACAGTGTATAAAAAAAAACACCAACAAAAACTCTAAGGTTAAAATTTTCACAAGTCACTTTTTTTGTCTAATATTTTTTCCTCTGTATTCTAAAATAAACACTTTAGCATTGATCTCAAAGAGTGCTTAATCAAATAATATATGTATGTTTATGAATATTGGTTTTTAGAAAATTCAAGGAATGAACACTACTCAGTTGTTACGTGCTAGAAGTAACTTAGAGGACAGAAAACTCCTATAAAATACTGTGGTCAATCTAGGAAAAATATAGGTCAGTGAAATCAAGAGAAACTGATGATCTTGGGCTGTTGGTAAATGAGAAGCTTGATTTGACCTGGCTAGGTCAAGGGAAATGGCTTTAAACAGAGGGTAGTTTTAGATATATGAAAGGAATTGTTTGCTGTGAGGGTGGTGAGATACTGCTACAGGTTACACAGAGAAGCTGTGGATGCTCCATCCCTGAAAGTGTTCATGGTCAAGTTAGATAGTGCTTTGAGAAACCTGGTTTAGTAGAAGATGTTCTTGCCCTTGTCAGAGGGATTGGAATTAGATGATCTTTGAGGTCCCTTCTAACCCAAACAATTCTGTGGTTCTGTGATGATCTAGACATGAATATTTTATTTCTTAAGAGTAAAAGTAAAGATTCTAATAACTACTGCAGTGAAATTTTCAGATGAATATATGAGAAGTCCAAGGAAATTGAAGCTATATTGCAATTACAAGATCTATATTTCATCTGTGAAAAGAGCTGCTGAGAGTGGGCTGCTGTGCAGTTAGTTACCAGGGAAGGGTGGGTGGAAAACCAGCACAGAACAGAATGTCTATGAGGTTGAAAAAACCTTTTGTGCCATAAGAATGATCACTGGAGGAAAAGACTATGAACTGTAAGGAAGTTGAAAAAGATCACTGTAAAATTGTTAGGCTCAAATAAACAATACATAAGGCAGAAAATTAAATGGCAAATATCTGACATTTATTCAAGCTCATGATGATATTTTCAGTAGTTTCTTTTATACAAATAATTTATCTTTCATACATTCCATTGTTTAATCTGAATATTTATTTCAAAGTGGTATTAACTTCTTTGTGTAGCTTAATGGCATTCCAGCTTTGTAGCAGCATTATCCTGATCACCTCTCAGTCTGTGGTCACTTCAGGATGTGTTTTGTTTGACTGTTCTGAAAAATAAAAGGTTCTGGGTCAAGACTATGCAAGAGAAAGACCATATACCATATATGGAGGCAGTCTTAAAAAGGGTCTGGCAATTATTTTAAAATAACAATCTCCTGAAGAAAAATGTGAAATGAATTTGCAATTTTGAATCTTGATTTTGAATCCATATTCTAAATCTGAGATTACGAGTGTGTTGACTTACAGAATACACTCCACCAGGGTTTTGGGGGGAAGAGAGGAAAAGATTTTTGTTATGGATGAGATCCCTCTTGTCCCATGAAACATCTAGTAGGCATAATATTTATCTGGATTTATTATAAGGAAGAAAAATGTGTTAAAGCTGAAAATATGAAATCCATATAATCACAATTAGCTATAATATCTACACATTTGCATTTTTAAAAGTATTGGTTCCAAAAATAAACTACTCTCTTTCAATTATGAACACTAGTTCTGCCATGAGCCATTATATTATTGCACGGTTCCTGGTACCAATAGAGCAAGGAATATTTGAAGCAGCGAGATAAAACACTTTATTATAATAAAGGTTAAAAAGCAACAGTAACCTACTGTTCCACATTACAGACCTGAGTATACAACTGTGGCTATTTTTAAGCTCACTATTCTTCGAATTTATATAAAACTAATTTTTTTAACATTCAAAACTTAATTCATGGGAAGAATTTCCAAGGCAATAGGTTAATTCTCTCAAAATAGACTCTTGAAGTGTATGGAAGGAACAAACCACCAGGAGTTTTGCCTGCACATCACATAAATTTTACTTAGTCTGCAACACTTATAAATTTCTAGTACACTTTGTATCCCTCTCTCCTCCCCAAGTCAAAGTGGGAAAACATGTAGTATATGTCCATCTGAGCAAACTGATGTTTAAACACTATGTCATATACCATAATGGACAGCTATAAATAAATGGATTTTGAAAGAAATCTGGATGAAGCTATGGGTCAGATCCAAAAAAGGATTTATGTGCCTTAAGATAGACTTGGAAGAATTTTGTGCCTTATTGAACCTGAGAACTGCTAAGCCGCATCTGTTTAACTCCAGAGAAGGTTTAACAGATACATTATGATCTATTTTTGCACACTCCATGTCACTAGATGCCATGGGCTCATTCTATATGTGCCCAGATCTGCCTCAATTTGACACAGTGATTGTGCCATTGAGTGTGTAATTCATGCCTAGTACATGGTGTCTGATCATAAAATGTCGTTGGACCCTTCAAGAGAGGAAAAGAACTGTGGCTGTCTCTCATGGAAATCAGCTGAATCAGAGGGTAATGTTCTCTCATAGGATTATAAAATCATAGAATTCTGTAATGGTTTTGCTTGGAAGGGACCTTAAAGATCATCTAGTTCCAACCCCCCTTGGTGTCCCAGGGACTCCTTCCACTCGACCAGGTCACTCAAAGCCCCATCCAACCTGGCCTTGAACACTTCCAGAGAAGGGGCATCCACAACTTCTCTAGGCAACCTGTGCCAGTGTCTCCCCACCCTCACATAAAGAGTTTCTTCCTAATAATTAATCTAATCCTATCCTCTGTTCATTTAAAGCCATTACTCCCTACTCTATCCCTAAATGCCCTACATGTAAAAAGTTCCTGTATAGCTCTCTTGAAGATCCCTTTTAGGTGCTCAAAGGATGCTATAAGGTCTTCCCAGAATCTTCTCCAGGCTGAACAACCCCAGTTGTCCATAGTAATATTTATAAGAAGTGTCTCAGTTTCAGAGAAAAGTAGGGAAAATCCTCCTGGGCTAGCTAGTCTGGTGAGGAGATCAGACACTGAGGAGGAAACAAAAGTGACCTAGAAATAACTCAGAGAGCAGAGGCAATCAATGCCGCTCTGCCCAGTGCTGTAACATCCAAGCTACTCCGGAAAAGGCAGCTGCAACATTTAAGGTTTTAAAAAAGCAACCTTTGATTCATTTGAGAAGGAAAGGAATGCACTTTAAGCTCCACAAGAAAGGTCCATGGGTGAATATCTAGACAAATGAAATGTTTCCTCACAGTCCTGACTATTACATATTGGGTGGGAAAATTGGTGTTCTGCCCACCAGTTCCAAGGCAGTCAGATCTGATTAACTGTAGAGAGCACCCTATTGCCCATGTGGGTGCAAGATCCTACTTTATTGCTTAGAAACCTTAATTTTATCATAATTTAAAAGATCTGCATTTCAGAGGGGTTTTTTTCATTCCCATCTATCCATTTTCATCTATCATCTGATGGCAATTGCTGATTTTCAATTTTGTCTTGGCTCACCTCAGGTCGGTTCTTTAACAGAACCTGTAAAAGCATGGCGCTGTTTCATGATAACATTTTTCTCAATGGCATTGTTTCTCCCTTAGTCGCAATGACACCTCAAAGAATATTCTGTTTCTTTTGGATTTTAATCATAAATTAAGAACAAGAAATTTGATGTGCTGTGTTTGAGGACTTTTATTCAGGCTGTCAATTCCTCTAGTGCCTGACAATCTTCAGTGGTATCAGTGAATGTATACAAGATGGCTGAACCATTTCCTGAAGAAACACACACAGACAGAAATATGCAGAAATGAGCCTATTTTTGTTGAAGTTTTGCTCTTTGGTCCTTGGCAATCAAAACTTCATGTCAGATAATTTCAAAATGATCCCTTGTCACAACAAAAGATATATAAAAACCAAATCAGCCTGACTTCAAAATGTTTTTCCCTACTCTTCTGTGTCCCTGCATTAATGGAGCTCTCTCCAGCTTCTACAGTTTACCTACATTTGGAAAAAATCACTTCCAGCATAGTTACCCAATTTAATTAACACAATGCTTCTGATATAGAAACAGTGTCATGAAGACCCATTTTAAACTCTTAATCTGAAATGAAATTTCTGCATCTTCTGTTGCTGTACTGAGAATCCAGGAAATTCAAAAAGACTATCCGAGATTTCAGTATCTTCATCACAGATATTTAAAAAAAATGGTTCTGCACTCATAAAAGAGACATGCCCAAATTCCAACCTGGGCATACCACGCCCATGAACACTGGATTGCTTGCATTGACAGAAAAGTAAAAAATTTAAGAAAGACCATAAAAAGCTTTATTTAGTCAGAAATGTGTCCTTGTATTAATGCAGTTTAAGAGCCTTTTTTGAATTTTGTGGAAGCAACAATGAGATGGAGAAAATAAGAGCTTTCACCTCAGAAGTGCATATAATTAATCACTTCATTTCCTTTCTTCCTCCCCTCTGTTGCCACTTCATGTGAATATGCAATAAATCAATTCCAAAAATATTTTCAATGCCCTTCATTATTTAAGCATACAGTCTAGCGAACATCTGGATAGAAAAGGGCATTTCACAAAACACTACAGATGCAGAGGTGAAAATAGATGATGACAGATAAGTATGAAGAATGTAATTTTAATATTTGAATTACCTCTAAAGTGTAGCTGCCTTTTTCTGATGGTGTACTGGTATGCAGGGAAGTCAATGAGTTAAATTTATTTCTGACTGCTAATAAAGTTTTACTGCAAATCTAAGTAATATTAAATAAAATCTTTACAGAATGTCTCATAATACAAAACATAAATATTGTATGTGAGCATGCCATGAAAATTTATGCAAAAAAATTCAGAATTATAATGCATTTTGTTGAAAGCAATAATTTCTTTTTCACACAAAAGAAATTGATCCATTCAGAGTACTAGTTCACAAATAGAGAATAAAGATCTCTTTACAGATAAAACAAGAATACACTCAAGTAAAAGAAAAAGAGTTCATTAGGCAGTTTCCCATTACTTTTTTCTCATGCCTGGAGAAAAAGAGGGGAGACTTTACTGCTCTCCATAACTATCTAAAAGGATGGTGTAAGTGAGGCAGGAGTCTGTCTCTTCTCCCAGGTAACAAGCAGTAAGATGAGAAGAAGTGTATGCTTGGATACTTGTATATCCAAGTATCCATGCTCCTAATTTTATTGTCATTTTCCTTGTAAAGTCAGTTGAGATATAATGTAAGGGCTTTGTATATTTTAAGGCGTTTGGAGCTTTCATTAGCCTAGCTAGATCTGAGGTGTACTGTGGGCGAATGAACTCTGTGGCACAAACAGAAAACTCTGCCAATGAGATAAAGCAATAAAACATTTCTTAGCTGGCAAGTTTGTTCATTTGTCTAAAGAAAAGGCTGCTGAATTATCTCCTACTCTCTGCTAGGCAATCTGTTCTGTTGCTGTTGACTGGAAATGTACTATCTTCATGTTACAAACAGATTTGTTTGAGAATATGCTGAGGTGGGTTGATTAGGTCTTCAAGGTGTACTGGAAGAAAGATGGGCTATATGCAGATGATGGCTGTATCTTAATGGTAGGCATTAACCATTAAGCTTTCCCACTGCACTGTTCTCTAGAACATCTTTTTTCATGTAAGGCAGTATCGCTACTCACTTCTGTGATATATCACAGGGTAACTGTCTCAACAGGTTGTTAATGCTGAATCTATCCTAAAAAAGCTTAATTAAAAAACATATTTTGCATCTTTAGTTAAAAGGAAGCACAATGATGCTTGCAAAATTGACTAGCCCATTAAGATATACAAGCCATAATAGGTTCTTTTTCAAACAACTATGGTATTTTAGTTTGACATATAATTCATTTACATGGGTTAGAAAATACTTGTTACACTATGACCAGAATTCAGTAAGATAGCCCAAAAGTAAATAAGAAAAAAAAAATAAATATAAGGCTCAAAAGCCTTTTTTTTTATCTTCAAAGTGGGTGAACTACAAAATATAATTAATGAAAAATAAAAGTAAATTGTTATTTTTATGAGTATAAATAAATCATTTCTTTCTTAAAACCCCTTTCAATCACCTAAATGGAATATTTCATAAGAAATCCTTGTCAAATAAGAAAGTACAAAAAATATTTCTAACGGTTTTACACGTATTCATGCATACTTAAAATAGATTGAAATACATAATACTGAGGAAAATACAGTGCAGTCAACACAATACATGTTTTGATATAAGCTCTACACCATTACACTGCGAAGCACAAAATACTAATTTTATAGTACAAATAATACAAAATAAATAATGAATTTGACAGTAAATCACAAATCTAAATTGTATCTAGGTGAATATTATAAAAAATAAATAGATGAAGAAGAAGATCTGCTTTAAGTCTTTGTATAAGAAATTCAAACAATAAAGTGAAATCTATTCTAAGACAGAGATATATATTTAGCTTGCTATTCGTAGAAACCAAGTTGGGTGTGGCTTTAAGTAGTGGGTATTTTGTCCCTTTTAATTTTTGATCTAATATCCATTCCAGATGCATAGAAGTAGTTCATATCATTCTCACAACATGAGGCTGGAAGAGATTAGTAATGTAATTAGTACGTTTAAGCATTTGATAAATGCATTTTTCTGAATATATATGTTTGAAATTTAAAAAAATAGTAGTGAAAAATTCAGGTGATAAACCATGCTATTTGTTTCAGAATTGAAGTATATACTGTAATTTAAAAGTAATAATTTTTTTTTTATGTTTCCTTGACAAATGTTTTCTCTCCTACCCCAGTTTCCAGGATTCATAGAATCATAGAATACCCTGAGTTTGAAAGGATCCACAAGGATAATTAACTCCCCCACAAGGCAACTTACAATATTGGGTACATTCTAATATTTTTATATCCATCCATTATTTTGGAAATCAAGACCCACACAGTACTTGAGGTGAAGCTGCAACAATGCTGATTGCAGTGTGAAAATAACTTCTTCCTACTGGTTAGGTGTTCTAGGCCTAAGGTGCCAGAGGATACAGCTGGTCCTTTGGCCATCAGGGGACATTGTTGACTTGGACTGAACTTCCCATAACTTCTCTTTCTGCAGGGTTGTACTCCAGTCTTTTGTCCACAGCTTATACCTACATCCAGGGTTACGTCATCCCACATGCAGGATCTGGCATCTGCAGTTGTTGGTTAGTGTGGTTAGTGACTGCCTGACCCTTTAATCCATGAAGGTCTCTCTGTAAGGGCCTCTCTATCCTTGAGGAAGCCAATGAGTCCTCCTAATTTAGCTTAGTTGACAAGCTTAATATGCATTTAATTCCAGCATCCAGGTCTGATAAAAAATGTTGATGGGAACTTGCCATAAAATTGAGCCCCGGAGAACATCGCTAGTGACTGGCCACCAACCAAAAGTTGCCTGATTTATTGCAACTCTGTGTGAGTCAACACAGACAGGCAGTTGGGACAACCACAAACTTGTGGCTAGAATGGGTGGAGTAAATTTTTTCCTATCTTGTTAACCAGACAAAGCAGTACCTGGGCAGAGGCTCACAAGCAGAGACACACGCAAAGGTTAAACAGGATCCATGCTAGAAAATCCCTGGCCTGCTGTTCATGCTGGCCAATCAAGAGTTGTCCCCAGTTGCAAGGTCACTTGAGCAATTTCCAACCTTCTCACCAACCTCTGCTTTTTAACCCATGCCTTCCAACACTTTTTCGGGTCCAGCTCTTCAGGCAATTGGTCACACATTGTAGTGTATACATGACTGGATAGTTTTATGGAAGAATACCATAAGAGAGTATAAAAAGCTTTTACAGAAAAAAAAAAAACAAAAACAACCAAACCACCAAACTAATTATGTCTGGTACCTTCTCTTTATCCAATAGTCAGGTAACCCTGTCATAAAAGGGAATTAGGTTAGTGAAGCATGATTTTGCCTTCAGGAACCTATGCTAACTCTGAGTGATGACTGCATTGTCTTTCAAGTATTTTTCAAAAATTCCCCCAACAATCTTCTCCATAATTTTATCAGGCACTGAAGTGAGACTGACAGGTTTATAATTACCAAGGTCTTTCTTGCCCTCTTGAAGATTTGCTAGCTTCCAGTCGTCTGGAACCTCTGCATATTCCCAAGACCATTGATAAATAACTGAGAAGAGGTCTCTCAACAGCATCAGCCAGATCTTTCAGTATACTGGGATGAAATGTCACTATTTCCAAATTAAACCATTAAATGTTAGAAAACTATTCTAGTTGTGGTACTTAATTTGATCTTGCTGAGGAAACTGGACAGATCCACTCTTATCCCAACCCAGATGTTCATTCTCTTATCTGTATAATAATAAAGCTGCAGGGAATACAAGTACTACAGGTAATCCCATCCAACTCATTAGAATATACCTAAATAATTTCTGACAGAAATCCATCTAAAACAAAGTGATCTAGACTCTCAAAGCTCATCAGAAAATCCATACTTGTTCTATGATATCTTTAGAACGTCTTTTCCTTTGTATCACCCACATATTTCTGCTAAAAGTTAAAACCTAAATATAAGTAATGGTTCACAGTCTTCCAACATTTGTTTGAGTAGGCAGATATCATTAATGCAGTTCTTGTAGGCACCAAAGAACATCAGATGCTGAGCATCTCTTAAAATAAGTCCATCCCATGTTCAAAATTAACACAAATTTCACTACCAATCTGTAATAACCAAATAAGTAGTTTTCATTTAATTAGTAGTAACTTTTCACTTCACATTTCTACAAGTAAGCAATCTCTAGTGAGGTGGTGGAATGTTGAAAGAGATCCATTGTACACATGCAGTTTTGGAAGCCTTGACTAAGGTATATACCTTATTAATGCTGCCTTTTAACTCAGAGGTTACTGGATAGCAAAAAAGTTGGCAAAAATTAGGGAACTGATATGGGTATTGCCCAACTCTTTTTGTGGAAATGCTGAGTATTTAAACCTAAATTAGCAGAGTTTGAATAATTTATATTTGCTCCAGAGTTAAGTAATGTTCACTTTTGTAACACCAATTTTTTGGCACATGCGCTGACAGAAAAGTTCTTTTTACTGGGAAGAACTTTGATGCTTTGTCTCAATTTATTCTGTTTTTCCATTCAGTTGGCCTGGTGGATCTTGTTGATAACTACACAATCTAACTTGTGCGCAGAATCATCTTTCAAAACATTAGGCCATATATAAATTTCAGAAAGTCTTACCATATACATATGGAAACAAAACTAAGACATTCTACCCCAAGCATGTGGAAAATGTTCCTATCATTCCTTTTCTATTCTGGCTTCTCCATTACAGTAGACCATTAAGAAACAAGGATTTAAGTGTTTTTTTTCCCCCAACCTTCAGAGCTGCGAAGTTAATGAAGGTGTTCCCTACCCCAGGAGTTGCCAATGCCTAGCACAGGATGCTCAGTGAAGGGGTTGCTCACTCACTTTCACTGAGGTATTGGCAATTCATGTAAATGTTAGCTGTAATTACTGCTTAGGTCTGTGATTGTGTGAGTCCTGAAATTACTTTTGAGTAAAGTTGAAAGAAAACAGTATTTTCCTTTAAATGAAGTGTTTAAAACCCAAATACCCTTTCAAGCCTCCATCTAAAACTGAAATAATTATTCTATGACTATTTGTTAATTGATGGGCAAGTCTTTATGACAGATATTGTTTCCTATTAGTCAGATCATTAGTAGATATTTTTTAAAGTTTTGTGCTTTTAAACCCACTTAGAAACATGATCTTTGGTTTCTTTTTCCTCCTTCTACCCCGAAAGATACAGGAATATTGTATTTATACAAAAAAATTGTGTACAAGGTCTGTTAATTATTCCCTTTGTAAAGAAATTTAATGTGTCTCTCTCACTGCATTGTTCCAAATATCTCAATAACCATTGTCTACTAAATAGGGCATTTCATGCTATGAATAAGAATAGTCTTTCTTTCTAAGAGATGACATGATTGTATCACTGCAATTTCCCTACTGTTTTACACCAAAACTAATGTCTGCATTTTGAAGCAATATAGACAAAATGTAGTTAAAATTGATTTTTTGCTAATATATATTAGCAATTTTCTGACTGTAGGGCATCACTAGACAATCTTCTGAGCTCCAGCCTCTTCAAAAATATATTTTTTAATTATCAACTTTACATATAAGTGATGGTGCATTTCCAGTGAGAAAGAAGCTGCCTTAAATCACAGTTTTTGTTTTCAGGATGTATAGTTATGATAACGCTTTTGTGATTTAAAATTCTTTAAAAAAGGAAATATCTTTCAAGTGAATGAAGTGATATTTTTTTCATTTCTTTCCCAAAAGGAAGATTTTTAAATGAAAAAAAAAAAATCATCATTTTGGTGTGCTTCAGTGTCAAACAGCTTTTCATGTCAAAGATAATAATAATTTTGAGATAATCATTTGATGAGTCTTTTTTTTCCTTAATCCCTTCTCAGTACTTTTCAAATGAGAGCACATGTATGAGAAAGTTGTGTTTTTAAGGCCATGATGCCAAATTACTTCGGGAATGCCCTCATCATTTTTTTCCCTTGCACGATTGAAAACCATTTACTATACAAAAAAATATATACATGCATTTTAAAAAATGTGTGAAGTTACCTGGCAGACCTAGGGAGGGAAAACAAACCCTTGGCTTCAGTGCCATTTCGATGTTCTCTTTCCTGTTTTGGGCATACCTGGTGCACATCAAAAACCACTTCCCTGCAGCCCTTGAGATCAGACAAGCTACAGAACAGGAAATCTCCAAAAGGTGATAAATAAGGAGCAATGGAAATAGGCCGAAATCACACTGCTTGATCCAGAAGACAGCATCTGTCCATGCTATTTTGAGCCCTCCAATCCACGATTTTCCTGGAGAAATTATGACTAAGTATTTGCTGGATCCAGCTTCTAATTAACTTCCCAGCACTGTTGGCTTAGCACAGCCTTCACCTGTGGGATGTTCTGAATTGAGTAGCCTGGATTTCATTTACGTCAGCATTTGGCCTGACTCATTGTATCTGAAGAACTGAAGGAAGGGAATAAATGGGTACATTTTCAAATGCAAATTTACTCAGCACTCAGCTGCCCTCATGCTTTTAAAACATTTTATCTAAAAATTATTTAGTCATGGCATAAAAGCCCTTTGCCCTGTTCATGCTTTCCGTACTTTGTAAACTGCCCCGCTGACACCTGTGGAGAGGTGTGTGGCATGAAATCTTTTGTTACAATATGTCCTTAGCTGTTCCAGGAAATAGAAGGCATGAACAACAGAATATGATTTCCATTAATGCAATAGTACAAAATGAGACAAATATATCTAAAATGTCTATTTCTCAGATTCAGATAAATGGACTTTATTTTATAGAGAAAACTTCCACTGGCATACTAAAAAGATACAACAATTCCATCTCCTAGATTATTTGGTTTTGCTTCTTTTTTAAAAATTATGTTTTCAAGACACCTTTCTTTGTCTGTTTCATTTCAAAATTTAATATGTTTAGGGATATAATAAGTAAATAGTAAAAGGAATTTCAGTACAGAATTTAGCATGAGTCCCACAGATTAAATACCAATTTTTTCTATGAAATGTGTCTCACCTTGTGGGGTATACACCTGAACCCAGCAGACTCAGGGTCCAAGGCTGGTTAGGGACATCTTGAGAGGAGAAGAGGAAAGATGCACAATCTGACCATGTAACCCCAATTTGTAAAGAAACCATTGAGCTTGCAGAGAGGTTTCAGTAATTAGAAGAATAAACCAACAAAACTGTGGAAGGCACTGTGGTGCTGTTAGTGCAGGATGATTGTGCATTAAAAGGGAGCAAGATCATGAGGGTAAGCTATGCCCCAGTGCATAATATAATCTGATTTGCAAACTTCCACTATTTACTGATCATTATATTGCCTAAATAATTCAATTTAACTGATAAATTTAATAGGTGTCTAAAGGGGCTATGTTGCTGAATGATGAAAAATATGACCCTTAGTGAGAAGATGACTGAACGATCTTGAGTTCTGTAAGCAAAGCTGTTTTTTCTTCATTTGCCCCCCATCAGCCTTGTCCAATATTTACAGTGTAAAAGTTTCTGAGTTGATGCATTTAATTCTATACATACAGGGTAACAAGTATGTTTGCTATAATAACCTCAGGCAGTACTACAGGCTGGGGGAGGAGGTGCTGAAAAGCTGCCCAGCAGAAAAGGACTCAGAGCAGTGGGTCGACAGCAGCTGAACATGACCCAGAGTGTGCCCAGGTGGCCAAGAAGGCCAATGGCATCCTGGCCTGGATCAGCAATAGTGTGGCCAGCAGGACCTGGGCAGGGATTGCCCCTCTGTACTCAGCACTGGTGAAGCCACACCTCAAAATCCTGGATTCATCTCTAGGGCCCTCACTACAGGAAGGACAGTGAGGGGCTAGAGCGAGTCCAAAGGAGAGCAATGGAGCTGTTGAAGGGTCTGGAGTGTAAATCTGATGAGGAGTGGCTGAGTGAGCTGGGAGTGTTTAGTCTGCAGAAAAGGAATTGCAGAGGAGACCTTATTGCTTTCTACAACTGTTGAAAAGAGGTTGTAGCAAAGTGGGTGTTTGTGTCTTCTCCCAAGTATCAAGTAATAGGACATGCAGAAATGGCCTCAAGTTTCAATAGGGATGGTTTAGATTTTAGCAGAAAAATTTCTTCATGGAGACGGTTTTCAAAGGCTCCCCAAGGAAGTGGTGGAGTCACCATCCCCAGTGATATTTAAAAGATGTGTAGATGTGGCACTGAGGGACACAGTTTAGTGGTGGACTTGGCAGTGCTGTGTTAACAGATGCCTTTGATGATCTAGAAGGTCTTTTGCAACCTAAGTGTTTTTGTGATACTAAGGATATGGGGATACTTGCCTAGCTTTTTTTGAGCACTATCTCAACATCTTAAGGATGTGCCTACTTATCCTGTCTTAAGAAAATAGGGAGATCTAGAAGTCTGTGAAGCACAGGATTTTGTAATTTAGGGTAAACAGCTAAATTAAAATTCTCCTCTCATATATTTTTTCTACATGCCTAGTCAGTAAATTCCTTGAAGTGAATAGGATAATCCTGGTGTAAAAAGAGAGAAAGAATACTTCTTTAGCTCTTGTAAAGAGTTCTTTCAGAAAATACTTCTAAAGTGTAGAGCTAATTGAGTTTTTAATGCTCAAATGTTTTCATTATGGAACAAATAGAGTCTTTGAAAAAGGCTTTTTAACTTTTTCTCTGTAATATTCAAAATGACTCTGTGGGAACTAGCTCTTTAAAAACCCCCAAAACAAAACAAAGGAAACTGAACTCTCCTTCTCCCCCAGAACCTTAGGGGTTCAAATTAAGTCAATCAAAATCAAGACCTTTTGTGGGCTGAGAGTAAATGCTGTTTTCCTCTGCAATCTGTGACCTCAAATAGGCCCTTTTCTTTATAATCACACACTTTACATGCTGTGAAGAATAAAATGCATTTCATTCTTTGACTCAGCCTTCCTTTATGCCTACGTGAAAGAGCTGCCGAAAACTGCAGGTGAAGTTATGTAGAAAAGAATAAAGCAAAAAGTGGTTTCATGCACATTCCCCTATTCCTAGGGTCCTTGTAAGTGTACACACAGCATGTGAGACTATCCACAGTGATAAAATTGAAGGGTTTGAAAGAAATTAAGTTCTAGAATAATAACGAGGGAAAAGAACTGCATTTTATTTGCTTATGTTGGAAGAAAATCTTTGCATGACTGTAGGGCTGCCTCTTCAGTGTCCATTACAATAGAATGGTTCACTTGGAAGGGACCTACAGCAATCATCTAGCTCAACTGCCTCAACAGCATCACAGCCTTTACACCAGAGCAGTTGCATCATTTCCCTCTGACATTTGGGAAACTGCAACTCTTTTTTTATGCCATTTGGCAAAGCAGATTGCTGCGTATATGCCATGACTATTTGGGTTTTTCTCAGGGAACTTGTCTCCTGGACCCTTTCCTATGTGTCTACCTGTGGCTAAATCTAAACTTTTCAGGGTTTTAGAGGAAAAACAATGACTTTGAGTCACTGCTGCTCTTCAGAACAATATGGATTGGTTATATCTATAGTGGTAAAAGAAATGTGCTCCGGACTGCGATCTGGAACAAAGCACTTCATACAGACTTGATAAAATATTATCTCCAAAACAGGATGTGTGCATGAAGACAGGTTACTGAGAACAGTGCTTGATGTATGGTAAGCTACTGGACTAGGAAGTGCATTAAAGCCATTTCAAGGACCATTTAAATTATTTTAAAATATATAGTAGTATTGCCAGCACCCAGGAAAGTTTCTAGACACTGTTTAATTTACTACTAGAGGTGCAACAGTAGAAGACCTGTGGATTACCTAACTGTGACAACCACCCATTTGCAACCTGCATTTTCCTCTTTTATCCTCAACATTTCCATGTAAACATCAATCATCCTCTTCCTGTTCATCCACAAATGCTTAATGCTTTGGCTCCTCTACTTCCTAACACTAATCTTTTTTTTTCCCTGCAATGCTCTTAGTATAATTCTGTTTCTTCATTTTCTTGTCAGTCCACTCTTTTCAGCCATATGCAACTGTTACTGTACTCCTACATATGTATGATCTTTTTCCTCACTTCTATAATTTTTTTCCTCAGCCTACAAAGAAGAGGTGTTTTTCTTTCATTTTCACACTTTCAATACTTGTCTTTGACATTGCTGGCCATTTCTTTATCTCAGTGTGCAGCATCTGAGATGCATAATTGAGAAAATGAATATGTGTTATAGAATTACTTTAGCTGTTTGCATCACAAAAGATAAAGGCTTGGCAAGGAATGGAGAAAAATCTGACTGAAAACATCTTTCTGAGACAATGATACAAGTCTCTTACGGAATATTATCCCTTTTTTTCAATAAGGTAATGTCAGGCATTCTATAGCTATGTTAGAATCCACCACTCCAGGTAACATGGCTGTGGTTCTTTTCATGATGACAAAATTATCTTCCCATCATTTCCATCTTTTCCACATTAAGATATCCATGAACCAATTTGGGTTGTAAGGGACCTTAAAGGATCACCTAGCCCAATCCCCTGCCATGGATACAGATAGCTTTCACTAGATCAGGTTGCATCAAAGCCCCATCCAACTTTGCTTTTAACACTTTTAACACTTTCAGGTATGGAGCATCCAGAGCTTCACCAGGGAACCTGTTTCTGTGCTGCTCCATCCTCACTGTAAAAATTTCTTCCTTGTGTTCAATCTAAACCTAGCCTCTCCCACTGTAAAATCATTGCCCTTTGTCCTATCAATTGGAGGTCTGCTAAAAGGTTTGTTCCTACCTCTCCTTACAGGCCCCCTTTGGGTACTAGAAGGCTGCAATACGGTATACCTGGAGCCTTCACTTCTTCAGGTTTAGCAACCTCAACTCTCCCAACTTTTCCTCATAGGAGAAGTGTTTCAGCCTTCTGAATACTTTTGTGTCCCTTCTCTGGGCCCACTCCAACAGGTCTTTCCTGTGTCTTTCATGTACTGGGAAACCCATGTATGGATGCATGCTGCAGGTGTGGTGTCACCAGAGTGGAGCAGAGGGGCAGAATCCCTTCCTTTGACCTGCTGCCCGTGCTGCTTTGAAGGCAGCCCAGGATGTGTTTGACCTCCTGGGCTCAAGCACACATGGGCACCTTTGTCTTCAGGTGGAACCTAATGGAACAGAACTGAACTTTGCACATGGAGGCATGCAATAAGCAGAGAATAGGAAACACAGAACATCAGAGAGAGATTTTCCATTGCCAACACCAATCAAGATTTCATTTGAGGGGAAAATTTTGTGATATTTCAAGAATAGTAAAGGTAGATCACAAGCTGCCTTTTATATTAAAAATGAATGACTTTTGTTTTATTCCGCTCTACATGTTAAAAATGCTTCACTCACCTCTGATTTATTGATTTATTAATTTTTCAATATAGTTAGTCCTTCTGTCAAGAAAATAATGTAACATAAACTACAATTTAAATAAACTTTAAAAGAAGATTGTATTTATTGACTGAAGAATGAAATGAGTGATTAATAAAACTCAGTGACTGCATATTTTTGTTCTGTACTTCCAAAGCTTGCATTACTCTTGCTTTTATATTTTTTTTTTTAATGCAGGATGAACCTAGACTTTGTATAACTGAAACCCATGAAAAACTTATAAGGTATGGTGTACTTTAAACAGCAGGAAATATTAAGGCAAATTAAACAGATATTCATAATTTCATGATCCTTAAAAAACCCAAGCAACTATAGCATATGTATTTGAAATCTGTGCTGCCTTTCTATGACCTTGGCAAAGTTATTTCAAGTATTTATGATATAAGAGGAATCACTGGCCTTCCTACTGCTAACACACCCAAACCTGCTCTTACCTGATTGTCGTCTAGAATGAAATATGTTTTGCTTAGGACACGTGTCAAGGCACATGATAAGCAGTAAATGAACAGTTGACAAATGACTTGGCAATATTTGTCATTTAGAAAAATAAACCTTTTCATGAATATTTTTTAGTAAAAGCAATATATAATATCTTAATAATAAGCAATCCAGTAACAAAACATGATTATTTTACTTTATGACACACACAGCCACCAAGACTTAAGAGCAAGCCATTTCCAACCTCTGGATAGTGTTACACATTCAGACTGCCAAGCCACAATGACAGTTTTCATTCAAAACTCATTTCACTTAGTTATAGGCATCACAGCAGAGAGAAAATTAGAAAACTTTGGGCACATCCAGCAAGAGATTCTGCACTCTTTTGAAGACATCTTGTTGAAGCAGTCAATCTTACTCCAGGGTCAGGAAATCCCAGATGATCTTTGGCTAGATGCTTAACAAAACTGGCCAAAGCTAAATCCCATACAAAGCTTGGGGAGCAAATAAGAATGGCGACACTACACAAGAAGATTCCTACTTATATGTAAGTAATTTAAAGTATGTATCTTTGATCAGCAGAAATGGAAACTTTCAAAACAGAGCCCTGACAATATCCTGAACTTTTATTTTAGTTACTGTCTTTATTACTTTTATGTTTATCCATTCATCCATTCATTTATTTTAACTTCCAAAAACCTAGAAAAATCTGTACATTGATTCTCTTCTTGTTTATTCATGATAACTTCCCGTTACTGATGTGATTTGGTGAACATTCACTTTAGTCTAAAAAGAGACTGCAAAATCCAAATGGCTCCTTATATGAGCCATTAACTAGAAATCAACACAAAACTCTATCTGATCATTACCAAATCTCAAGTAGACCTAGGTCAATGACAACAAAGCAAACTGTTCCAAATTATTTTCAAATTACTCCCCAAGTTATACTCAGTTCTATTAACAGCTGGCATGTTTTGTTTCAGGAGAAATAATATACTCTGAAAGCATAGAGAAACTTGGGGTCATCTGAGGTGCAGAATGTAGTAAGCTAGACAAAACCTCCTACCAGGCTGATTCCAGTCCCATATTGACAGCAGATGTCAGTATTTCTTAACGACTATGTGTATTAGAAAGGAAAAACTGTCTTGAGGCTTTGAACAGGATTCTGGGTACTTATGAACACTCCAAATGATCTAAATTTGTGAGCAACAGATTTTGTTGTCTTTGTCACCTTATTTTTAAAATGTCTTGAAGAAGGTGTTTGCCAATGAACCAAAAGAATTAGCAATTTAACTTAAGTGTGGTCTTAGTTCTGAGAAATGCTGAGTAGCCTGAACTCAGACCTCTAGCTGGGGCTGGAGGAAGAGGTTGCTCTTATGCCTAAGCAGCTCCCATCACAGAACAGTCAGTGGTGACATGATCTTGAGATATGGAGGAAATAGTTAGGTCATGATTTAAAAGGAAACTGTTAATCTCAGAGCAAAATGAAAAATACTTTGTGAATTTTCATAGTTGGATTTTTAAATGGATAATAAAAGTTGAATATAAACTTTTCAGAAAATATGATATTATTATTAAATAATTTTCAAACATATATATGTAAAAAGAGATATTTGCATCCAGATTATTTAATCCTTACACCATTTACTCAAACATGCATCTGTTGAACTATTTGGGACTACTCACAAGAGTAGTTGCATATAAATCACTAAAATTCAGTATAAGGGTTACAGAATCTTTCCTTATATCGTATAGCCTTGAGTGAAAAGTTGGAAAAAGGTTCATCCTATACAAAGGAACTTTCACAATCCTTGAGCTTATCAAAAGAAGACAAATTTATATTAGATCAGCTTTGGTGCCTAGCAGCTGTTGATGCTTTGTAACAGTAGGGAGTCAAGAATGACAAAGCCTTATGTGATGTATTCAAAGAACAGTTACAGAATGAATGTCAGAAACACTGTGCACTTCTGCAAAATGTTGTATAATTAGGAGGGTAGCTGTAGCCAGAAGCAATGAAGACATGGTTACCACCTTGGAGGTCCATGGTAGAGCAGGTATCTACCTGCAGCCTATGGTGGGGACCCCACACTGGAGCATGTGGATGCCTGAAGGAGGCTGTGACCCCAAGGGAAACTCACTCTGGAGCAGGTTTGCCAGCAGGGCTTGTGACTCCATGGGAAATCCAAGCTGGAGCAGGTCAGAATAAACTGCAACCCATGGGAAGGGCTCATGCTGGAGGAGCTTGTGGAGGACTGTTTCCCATGAAAAAGACCAGACCCCAGAGGAGGAGAAGAGTGTGGGGAGTCTTCCCTTGAGGAGGAAGGAGATGCAAAAACAATATGTGAAGAACTGACTGGAGTCCCCATTCCTTGTTCTGAGCCACTGACAGGGAGGAGATAGAGCATTCAGGAGCAAAGTTGAACCCAGGAAAAAGGGAGGGGATAATGGGGTGGGGTTTTTTTAAAGATTTTATGTCATTTCTTATTACCTTACTCTTTGCTGAAAAATTAAACTTATTTCCCCAAGTTAATTTTTTTCCTGTGAGAGTAATCTGTGGGTGATCTCTCCCTGCCCTTATCTTGACCCATGAACCTTCTCTTACAATTTCTCTCTTCTGTGCAGACGAGGAGAAGTGATTCAGTGAACATGGTGGGCACCTGCCATCCAGCCATGGTCAACCCAACACACCAGATAAAAAAGCATCCTAAAATCTTCTCTCCAAAATAATTACTTTGAAAGATTAAATATAATATTCTGTGGCAGTATGCAACAGAGTGGGAAAATGAGTCACATTTTACTGTGTTTCAAAGCTGTCTAAACATCTATTGGCTGAAATTTTAACTTGAGCTATTAAGGCTAAATGTGCAAAATAATTCAAAAAATCCAAACAAATGAAAAATGAACATAAATAGAAGAAGAGTAATATGAGGGCACTGTTCAGTAAGCTCTGAAATGAATACTATCAAGGGCACTCAACAGTGACACCCTAGCTTGGTGGCTATATCCCAGCCTTGATACATAGATACGGTAAAGAAAAAAGTATTTACTAATCCTAAAATAAAATCAGTCTCTAAGTCCCACTGGCTGGTTCTCCTTATCAGGTACAAAGTTCACCATGTGATTTCAGGTGATAGGAATATTAAGGATTTACACATTTAGATTTATTTTTAAAATGCAGCAATATATTTCCTCATGCCTGCAGTTACCTCACCTCCATGAGCTACACTCAGTTCTGCTTACAAACTGCAGCTAAGATCCTGCTTCTTTTGTCTGGGAGTAGGATTAAATCTCAGAATATTCTAAGGGCAGCACTCTAGGCACTTTTAAAGCAAGTAGTGATAGGGGAATGGTTTTATAAACAATCCTGTTAGATGTTAATAGGATCAGAATGATTACCTCTACTATCATACTGAAAATATGCCCTCAGAGAGATTTTTCTTCATCCTTTTTATACTTAGGTAAGCCCTCTGCAGGAGTTTCAAACCAACTTTGAAGAACTATGAGTCTGCACAGGACAAAGAGATGTTACAGCCCATACAATCTGCAGTGAAAGAATAAGCTTTTACATAATCTCTCTGAAATTTGGTATAGGTTATGCACCATCCCACAAACCCCAGTTCCTGTTTGTATGGAGCAAAAAGAAACAATTTTCAGAGAGCAGAGAGTTCTGAATAATTTGGGGTAGTAGAGAGTTGTTAATCAAACAGCCCAACTCTAGTTGTTAAATGCAAATAGACACCATGCAGCAGAGAATATTGTCTTGCTGTTGAGCTATTCTCACAACATTTCATGAAAAAAAGATAAATCACAGGAAGTCTATGGGACTTGTCCTAACCCTATAAGGTTTTAGGTTCCATGACAGCAACATTAAAGGATATGCATAACAGTCAGATGCTTAAATCAATTTAATGCAGGTTTTCAGGTCAGCAGCACTCAATACTTAATTACTACATTAGAGGGAATGAGGAGCCTGTACAAAATCTAGAATTCAGCAAGAACAAAGAACTGCCAATGTCTGGAAGTTACTTGACTTGTTTTTACTGCTACTCTAACCTTGTTAATACATTGATGTTTACTTCCTTTCAGGTAGAGAGCAATGAGGTCTCTTCTGAGCCTTCTTTTCTCCTGACTAAACATTGCCAACTCACTCAGCCACCCCTCGCAGGGCTTGTGCTCCAGACCCTTCATCAGCTCCCTTGCCCTCCTCTGGACACACTCCACCACCTGTGTCCTTCTTGCAGTGAGGGGCACAAAATTGAGCAAAAGATTTGAGGTGTGGCCTCACCAGTGCTGAGTATGGGGGACAATCACTGCCCAGGCCCTGCTGGCCACACCATTGCTGGTACAGGCCAGGATGCCATTGGCCTTCTTGGCCACTCGGGCACACTGTGACTCATGTTCAGCTGCTGTTGACCAGCACCCTCAGGTCCATTTCCACTGATCAGCTTTCCAGCCCCTCTGCTCCCAGCCTGTAGCCCTGCCTGGGGTTGTTATGACCCAGGTGCAGGATCTGGCACTTGGCCTAGTTGAACTTCATACAATTGGTTTAATCCCACTGATGCAGGCTGTCAAGAGCTCTTGGTAGAGCCTGCCTTCCAGCAGATCAACTTTCCAAACCAACCTGGTGTCCTCTACAAAATGACTGAGGGGGAATTCTATCCATGCATCCAAATCATCAATAAAGTTGTTAAACTGAACTGTTCCCAGTACTGAGCTCTGGGCTCACCACCTGCCAACTGGAAGTAACTCCATTCACCAACACCCTCTGGGCATGGCCTTCCAGACAGGTTTTTACCCAGTGAAGAGTGCACCTGTCTAAGCCACAGGCTACAAGCTTCTCCAGCAGAATGCTGTGTGAGACTATGTCAACACCTTTACTGATGTCTAGGTAGATAACATCCACAGCCTGTCCCTCATCCACTAAGTGGGTCATCCTGTCACAGGAGATCAGGCAGGTCAAGCAAGACTTGCCTCTCACTCCTATGCTGACTGGGCCTGATCCTCTGTTTGTCCTGCACATGCCATGTGATGGCACTCAGGATGATCTGCTCCATGACCTTTCCCTGGTACTGAGGTCAGGCTGACAGGCCTATATTTCTCCCAATCATCCTTCTGAGCCTTTTTATAAATGGGTCTTGCATTTGCTAATTTCCAGTCAACTAGAGACATCCAATCATAACTAGATCAAAATGTATTTGTTAATTGTCATTAATTTAAGTGATGATGGTGATGATGATATATCTGAAAAAAGGGTGCTTGGGACATTCAAGCACTGAGAGGAAAGGACAAAGACACAATATAAGCTTTACATAAGAACATCACAGGTACGCACACTTAATAGAATATTTCAACTGCATACATCCAAAACCTACATACAAGTTCTTAGTTTGTTTCCTTAACCATTTTGACTTAGTTTTCATATTCACGGCAGATTGAAATCATGGCATAAATGGGGTATAATTGAAAATATTATAAGAAATATTTGTAGAGTGTTGGCTTCTGTAACTTCGTAGCTAGTTTCCTTTAATTAACTCCAGATATGAAAATCTTTTCAACATTACAGTTTCACAAAATTGTGATACTTCTTGAGAATTCAGGGAAGATGAATTTAATTTCACAGAATTTACTAAGCTGAACATTCTTTGTTTGTACACCTGACAAAAATATATATGCATCTTCCAGATGGATGTTCCAGGTTTGCAACTGTTGGAATTTGTTTTCTGAAAGATACTGTCTGGAGGAGAAACTGAAATTTCTCTGAAATATATAAGTGTTGTGCCAATACTTCAAAACATAGGAGTGAAAGTGGTCTAGAAATACCTGTCTCCACAATATTTTCATTTATGCCTTTGTAAAAATAGATGAAAAGCAAGCACACATGACTGGCTATATTAAATATGGATGAAAACACATAAAAGAACCTACCGTTACAGCTAAGACCAAAGCCTGCCTACTGACTAGTTTACTTTTCTCTCTGTTCTGCCACCATCAATTTTTTTGTGAGTGATTATTACTATTTGCTACAGCACTGGAAATTTTTATCACAGAAGGGGCTGAGACCCAGACTGTCTAAGGCAATAAGCACACAACTCATGCTGGGCTCTGGCAGATCTAAGTGCTATCAAGGATTCAGGACAGAAATTTTTCAGCATCTCTGAAAAATTTCCTTTTACAACACGTAGTTTTTAATGGATCTGCTGAAGCATAGAAAAGGAAAAGTTAGATGGAAACCATCAAGGTGAATGAAACTTCTTTTTATTTTAGCATATAGAACCAGAACAAAAGGAAACACAAAATGTATGCAAATGAACGAGCTCAGTATCTGTAAACTGCACTGTATCAAGCCTGCTGATTAAATAAATTAGATGAGGCATTTTTCTGGGATTTTATCATCATTCATAGTGAATGTATGCTTCAGCAGAGGCAAATCAATATTTTGTCAGCGGGCCTGAACAATCTAGACATTCAGAAAAAAGTATTGATTATATTTATAAAAATACTGACTGTTCTCTGAAGAGAAACATTCTGCCGAGGAAGTAATGCATATTTCTTTGGGAAGATTCTGTCCATTAACACTTTCTATATGGAATTTTACACACCACTTTTCTTCTTGGAGCTAACTTTATACCAGCAAAAAAAGATTCCTAGACATCTAAGGTGGAATGCAAAATCATTTCAATTTTAAGCCTGATCACACTGCAGGAGAAATTATATAACAATGTGTTCATTTTGAGTCAATACCAGCTAATTAGCCACACAGAAATCCAGTATATCAGAATTAATGAGTCTTTGTATCGTACTTGTCTTTCCTGATGTCACCATTATTTTGAACAAAGTGAAGTATTCCCCAGTACTTTGTTTCCCTGCACTCTGGGTTTCTTTGGTTGTACCACATACTCACTTCTGTGAAGTACAGAAAGACCCAAGTCTATAAATCTGAGCACATCTTTATGAAGAAAGCTGATTAAGAGCACTACAGAGAGAATCATAACAACTGTAACCAGCATTGCACTGTTTTCCCCAATTCTTCCTTCAATGCTCTGGCTCACATATTTCAGTCCTTCCTTCCATGCACTCACAAGTCACCACTTACCAAGAGACAATGCCGTGAAAGGCTCATTGTGAGAGGCATCCTTATTTGAAAAACCAAACCCCTTTTTCTCTAAGGTTTCTATGAGAAACCTTCTCATTTGAAAATTCTCATACCTCTGAATTCCATATTATTATATCCAAGTATGCTGTTACTACATGAGGGTTCTCGCCAAAATCAATAGATGGAGAATCTGGAAGGAAAAAACACCCCTCAATAACAAAACTAAACCCATAAAAAAGCAGCAAAGTTATTCAGGAAGATATTTTGGAAATGTTATCAGTTGGCATTTTTTTGGTGGCCCCTGGGCATACCATAATCTCCAAAGAATGCATTTCTATAAGATAAATTCTATGGTAATTCTCAAGAAACTTAAGCAAAAGACTTCTTCTCAATAATGTCTACTCTATCGCAAAACAATTGTGAGTATACGCAATTAATAAAATTAATAGGGAGTTCTCAGCAGTGTGAGGCAGCTTCACTAATCAGTTACTTTACCTTAAAATGAATTTTGCATTTAAAATAAAATGGGAAGTTTGAGTCAAGTAATTTGTGCTCTTTTGATGAATTCCCTACTTCAGCATACCTTGAAGACGGTGATCATATTTTAAAGCTGCCCTTCAATAAATTGCTCTTTTCTTGAATCTCCAGCAGTTCTTCTGCCCACCCCAGTTCCTGTTTTAAGTCACCATTTCACAGACATCTGAAAATGAAAAAATCCTCCTTCTCTGCCCACCTGCTTCTACCAGGAACTGTGAATGCCTCCCACATTCCTTATTTCATGCTATAATTAGAACAAATATTTTAAATACAAATATTCTCTACTTCTCCTCCCGAAGTCTTTGTGGCTCTTCTGTCACTCTCCTGTCATTCTTCCACATCACCTAGAAAGACTTTAAGTACTGAAAAATCAAGTTTTCTTCTTTTTTTATCTAGGGCTTTGATTTAATCAGCACAAGAGATATTAAACTTCTTAGTTACACATTCTTTCTTGTGGGTCTCTGCAGGGCCTGTATTAAATTAATGCAAAGTTTCCAGAAGATCCTTTGGCTCATTCTGTGCTTCACCTTCTCTCTCTCTATTTGCACCTTTGTGAGCCCTGAAAAGCAGATATCCATGTAGTAATTATTCTCTTTGAAGCAGACAATAGACACTGGGATGCATTTCAGTCTTACTAAAACATCCCTTCCTTTTTGCCCCAGAAAGATCCCCGTTCTGGAGCTGGGCCATGGATTGTCCATCATGTTTTTGTTGCTTTTAGACCATATGGCAGTGCTCTGGACATGGCAGAGACTATTGCTGAGGGCTGTTCCTTGTAGAGCCCTCCTCAGCATTATGAGCCAAGGGTCAGAGCTACAGCCTCTCACAGAGCTCTTTGCTCTGCCCACCTTGTGCAGCAGAACCCAGCGCTTCACCACGGGGACAGACTAAAGATGGCAGTAGTCTCTCTGGAGACAACCTGAAGTAAGCTAAAATGCAGCAACAGAGCTACCAGAAATGAGCAGTGGAATAAGTTCATATTTTTCCTGTCAGTCATCTGTTTGCTTGAAAACAAATAGCAATCTAACAGTAACATACCGTGCATCCACTGATGCTTGCTATGTCTTCCCACCCCCATTATGATGACTTTTCTACAGACTACCCAAGTCCCACAAATCTGCCAGTCTGTGAGTTAGCAATAAGATATTTTAGGACAGCTGGAACTGTTATTGTTAGGTGTCGTTCAGGCAATAATGGCTGCTTTTTATTCCCATTATGCCTATAAATGGTTACAATGTTTTGTTTAATGTTTCTGAGACTTTGACACACTTGAAATAGAATTATTGGATATTCTGAATTGGAAGGGACCCACAAGGATCATCRAAGTACAACAATGATCCCGCATAGGACAGCCCCAAAAAATCACTCCATCAGCCTAAGAGCATTCTCTAAAAATGTCTTGAACTCTGTCAGGCTTGGTGAGGTGTCTGCTTCCCTGGGTAGCCTGTTCCAGTGCCCAAACATCCTTGTTATGACCCACTCTGGCTAGCTTGATTAAAGTTACCTTTGCTATCTCACTGATAACCTTCAGCAGCAGCAGCATCTATTAAGGGAAGAAACATGTATTCATCAGTTATAAAATAYAGAAGACAAGTAAAACTTCTGCATTTTCATTAGTAAATTTGCAGACAGAACTAAGCTGGGAGTGTGTGTTGACCTGTTGGAGGGTAGGAGGGCTCTGCAAAGAGACCTGGAATGATTGGATGGATGGGTAGAGTCCAATAAGATGAAGTTTAGTAAGTCCAAGTCCCGAGTCCTGCATTTTGGCCACAATAACCCGCTGCAATGTTGTAGGCTGGGGACATTGTAGGCTGGGGACAGTGTGGCTGGACAGTGGCCAGCTAGAAAGGGACCTGGAGGTGCTGGTGACAGCAGCTGAACATGAGCCAGCAGTGTGCCCAGGTGGCCAAGAAGGCCATCAGCATCCTGGCCTGTATCAGGAATGCTGTAGCCAGCAGGAGCAGGGAGGTCATTCTTCCCCTGTACTCAGCACTGGTGAAGCCACACCTCGAGTGCTGTGTCCAGTTCTGGGCCCCTCAGTTTAGGAAGGACATTGAGACCCTTGAGCACATCCAGAGGAGGCAATAAGGCTGGTGAGGGGCTCGGAACAGAAATCCTGTGAGGAATGACTGAGGGAGYTGGGGTTGTTTAGCCTAGAGAAAAGGAGACTCAGAGGTGACCTTATCCCTCTTTACAACCTTCTGAAAGGTGGCTGTAGTCAGGTGGGGATTGGTCTCTTTCTCTGGACAGAAACTGACAGAACAAGAGGGCACAGCCTTAAGCTGCACCAAGGGAAATATAGGTTGGATATTAGGAAAAAAGTTTTTTACACAAAAAGTGATAAAGTACTGGAATGGTCTGCCAAGGGGGGGTGGTGTAGTCACCATCTCTGGATGTGTTTAAAAAAAGGCTGGATGTGGCACTCAGTGCCATGGTTTTGTTGAGGTGTTAGGGCCTGGGTTGGACTTGAGGATCTTGAAGGTCTCTTCCAACCCAGTGTTTCTGTGATTCTGTGAAAAACCTATTACCATAATAGTGAAGACCAAGCAATTGAGCTGATAGAAAAGGGAAGCAGCAATTTTGAGAGTGGCTGGTTGCTGCCAGGGAGACTCATCCTGATCTGCACAGAAGGGCAGAGGCCAATGGCTGTTCTCTGCCTGATTAAGRATGTGCCTGCCCAGCTTGAATTTGATGAAGCATCTGAGGAGGCTGCTCTGTGTGCCACAGCATGAGCCTTATTTATATGTATAGGGCCTGCATTCAGTATGGAGAATTGCAGGATAGACAATGTTAAGAACAGATAAATAGATAAAAAACCCTGAGTGTCTGTGTGTAGCAAAGGTATTCAGAGATACTTGACCCATAGTAAATCAAGTAGATTTTCCAATGCTGCAGCAGACAGATGCAGAAAGAGAAAATATGCACAAGGTTTCCTGGCACCCTGTATATTGCTTTCAGTGATAAGTTCAGAGAGAAAACCTTGTCTCTAAAACCCTGTCTTGCTAGTGGGTTGTTCTTCATACAAGAAAGCCTCAAGAAGACTGTTCAGAAGCACAACACTGAGGGCAGTATYGTGATTCTGTTTGTGTAGCAGTGTACTGGCCAAAATTCCAGAGCAGGGCATTTGAATAGGACTACAGGAATAGTGATCAATCTTAAATTGAAGTGCCATAGATTATTACCTCAGTTCTTCAGTAAATATCTGTTTATTTTACTGTTACTGTTTGGAATAAAACCACGTTGCAAAGCTGCTAACCAGCATGCAACAATTACTGGAGGAAGTATAAAATTTCAACAGTCATCATYAAAATTTGAAGTTTCCTGGGAAAACCTTACCACAATAGGAAAGGAAGCTTGTTCAACAAGCTTCAGCTGGTASATAAAGAAACATCACAAACATTAATTTAATGTACAAGAAAGATGAAATGGTCAGTGATCAAAATCAGTTTTGTAACAGTTGGATTCTAAAGGGGTGTGCTGGTGTGTGGTCTGCCAGTTCTTCCTTATGGTGGTACTCTCGGTTTCACCCAAAACCTTGTGAAGTAAAACAAACAAATAAAAAAGTACAGCACTAAAATAAAWTTTTTATATTCAAAATGTGGTTGGATTTTGACTGCTGAGTACATCTGTCTGAATGCCTATTTTAACAATAGGCTATGTCTAAAGGATTTTATTCTTTATTCATACTTATCTCCATAATGCCAGTTTCACACTTTGGAACATTAACATATTTTTAAAAATTGCACTCTGTGGGCTTAGGCATTATCTCATACCTCTTCCAAAATTAGTCTAAGGCTGTAAAAATAGTTTTTGCAGTACTGTAAAATAGCCCAAAAGAGATAAATAGTTAGCTGGTTCTACATGGTAATCAAGGATATTCTGGACTAAAGGGGTGTTTTCGGAGATCATAACGCTACTACAGTTAGACCTAAAAGAAGTCTTGCCCTTTAGTTTCTCTTTACCATACTTATGTGCCACAGAAATTATGTCACTAATTTCCAGTTTTAAAGTTTAGGCTGAGTGACAGGACATTCAAAGACCTACTCATTAGTTCTCCTGGTGATTTAAATAATCCTTACACATCAGGGTGCATATAAAATAGGTTCTTGAGATGATAGAACCCTGAAGACAAATAGCTATACAATTCCCTTATGCTGCCTTCATATTAGTTTTCAAAAAGACAAAACATTAAAATAAATAATGCTGGAGACATCTAAGAGACATTTAGTACAGTGAGTAAATGCATTTGATTTTGACCTTAGTAAGTTTTTATGAGAGACTGTGAAAGGATTTTAAAAGCTTTGCTTTGAATATGTGTCCCAATACAGCTGTCTGATAAAACCAGGATTTTGACAGGACCCCAAAATGCATCAACCCCCACAGAGGCATACAGAAGCCATTATTAAAATTGTTCAACCATTCAGATCAACAAAAATGGAGACAAAAAGGTGTATTTCAAGAGACAGTGCATGCATTTACAAGAAATTGTTTTGAAGGYCAAATTATTGAGTGGATCTAATGAAGACCATCAATTTTTTTGGGACTGTGCTGTTGAGGCAGCTGTACTGATTGACTGAACTAGGACCTCAGTTGTAACAGATACGTGCTGTCATCTCTGGTTAGCAATGTGGCTCAGCAGCTGCATGCTTTAGGCACCTSTTCAAACATTGGAAGTATTCCTGGAGGTCTGAGCAAGCTTCAGTGATTAGGAAAGGGGTAGCAATAGTCTGGGACAGAAATTAATTATTAAGGGGCAAATGGAAAATCTAGAATRGCTATCAAAGAAGACTTTGTGTACTTCTGAAGAAATTAATTTTCTCCCCTATATCCAGTGAATTCAGTAAGAGCAGATCCAAATTCATTAAAAAAAACATTGGTAAGACCTCCTAATAAACTTTTGTGATTTCTAAAAAAACCCAGYATGAATGATCTCATCTTTTTTTGGAATGTATGAATTGGTTTACACAGTTTTCTAATCTTGCTTTGTTTTTTGGTTGATATTGTGTTTCTAATATAAATGATAATTTGAGCATTTTGTGTTTATATATAYGTACAAATATATACATTATATATCTAGTCTATTTTCTTTCATTTATAAAGATGAAAATCTTCCCCTTAAGCYGTTGAGCTCCTATACAAATGCAAGAAACTGCTTCCAGAAAACTGCTTTSTATTATTAGTCATCAAGCTTTCTTCCATTATTCTTTCTTCTAGGGTGTTTCATTACTTGACATTTCAGACAATATTGCTGCCCTAAGTCAAATAAAAATATACAAATAATACAAAGGATACATTTTCTATTTTTATGTTTTACTTGAGAAATAAACTATAAAATCTCATTATCTGATAGACAGATGAAGCAATGTGTGTATTTTGGATTTTAATTAAATTCCAATACCTCTGAAACAGTTTAAAATTCAGATGGAGCCTTCTGGCTAAATAWCCCCATGTTTTAGGCTAGTTGGCTTGGTACATTTATTCCTAATTCTCTGYACCAAACAAGAATCCAGGGCTTAATCTACCTTGTCAAGGAGCTGGACATACCCTTTTATTCCTGTGATGGATGGATACACCCCAGCAACCTGCACTGTGGGTAAGTTTATAGCCAGTGACATAAATAGTACCTCTGTACTGTTTCCTCCCTAATCTTACAAGCAGTGGTGAGCACAGGTTGGTTTATGACTAAATGGTTTGTAATGCTGGTAGTGATGGTCAACCTCTCCTCCTCAGAGAAACTGATTCAATCACTACCCTTTATAAATTGCTGGGCTCCTCCTGAGCTTACTGGCAGTACACAACTTGTGCAAGGTCCTTCCCCAGTGTCCACTGGACCTGCAGAAGAARATGCTGCATTTGCAGGTATGCAAATCCCTTGGGACCATGCTGTGTCTGTGTACACAGACAGCTGTGACAGTGTGACACTCTTCTGGGCCAGGCACACACTGCCATCCCTGTGCCTTCTCTGTCAGTCTTAGCAGAGAAAACCTCAGGTCCCTGTAGATGTTTAGAAAAAAATATTATTTCAAGGAGCACATTTCTTTTTGTAGCCCGGGCTGCACAGGCAAACTGCTGAAATTCACTCATGTACTGGTCTGTCCCTTTTTTTTTCCTTTCTAAGCATTATCCTTGCTGCCAAGGAAACCTGGTGCAGGAAAAGCAGTTTGGATAGCCCACATATGGCTCCTGTTGCTAAGGAAACGTCTGATGATGCCTGTAGACCTCTGTGCAGAGCTCCCAAGTGCAGGTGTGCACTTGGAGGGCTGAGATCCACATGGGTGAAATGACTATGGAGAAATCAGAAGCGCTGGTTTTTGTTTAGTTCGATATCATGAAGGTCCTAAGCATTTAGTGCCTGAGATAGATTTTGCAAAATCATAGCACTGAGAGTAATCTCCTGCATTCTGTTATCACTGCTGCCTGCCTGTGCCTGTAATCATTTGTGCACAAAGCAAATGACCAATTAACTCCTGTAACTGCCATATCCAATTCCCTCACTCTCATGCTCAGGTATTCTGAAGAGATACATATAAAGGAGACATAAAGAAATATGATCTTTTTGGAAATGCAAACGATGACTCTTTAACATATCTGCCTGGCTAGTATACAAAAACTTCCTAAGAACTGTGAAAATTACATGTATTGTTAAAAACCACATGCTGGAAGGATATTAGAGCAATTCTCAAGAGTCCCAGTGATATTTCAAATGCATTTATTTTGAGCTGAGCTTATATATGCAAAATCACATAACTAATCTAATGACATTTCCAGTCTCCCACAAGGACTGACACTTATCTGTTCATTATTTGACCTTCGTGGGCTTCTCATCAGATATGCATGGGTGCATTTTTAAGGCCCCAGAAAACTCGTTCAATGAGATTCTTAAAAAGAGTTGTTCATGTACTCTGAGTTAGATGCAAGAGAGAAATATCAACAAGATATTCTGAAGAGGTCAAAACAACAAGAAATTTTACTGGAAACTTCAGAAAATCAGACAACTTTGGCAAAATTTAAGACACATAAAACATTTCTCAAAGCATTAASGTTGCCTATTCAAATTAGTAGACTCCAAGGCTGTCCGATTTTAAGTTAGTCAAAACTCCAAGAAGAGGGAATAAGAAAGAGAAAGAGAGAAAGACAGAAAAGAGACAGAAAATAACAAGTCTGGTTCGAGCAGTGTTCAGCTGATAGAAATTCCAAGAGGAGGTAGGGTTAAGACACGCTCACCACATGTCCTGGGTTAAATACATTTTGGCTTTCCTGGGCCCTTCCCAGGTAGGACTTCAGCCATCTGGCTATTCTGGAGCTAGAATGGGATTCCAGAGGCTGKTGTAGAGCATTTCCTCCAGTGTCTGGTGGCCATGGCAGGGCTGGGATACACCAAGGCAAGGCCCAGCCTGCCCCTTTTCACCACACACACACCTGAAATGTTTTGARACAGCAATCCTTCCAGTCCCTCACAGCATTCAGATATTTTACTATTCTGGTATTTCTCTTACTCATTTCAGTTTACACTCCACAGAAATTGTTCACSTTGTAACTTGGTCAGTGTTCTCATACCAAGAGAGTAAAGATTCAAAACTAATTGCTCAAATGAATTATTTATTAGAAGTAAATCGAACACGGAAGACAAGAAGCAATTTCCTATGTGACATTGACCAAATTTTATAAGTCAGTCTCATACGTTCCGTACACACTTTGAGTGTAATAAGTACACAGATCCTTAAGCCATTCYTGTACAATATTTGCAATATGTGAACTCTGGGTGTATATACTGTTGTAGCCCTCTCTCTGCCTCAGCCTCTGAAACCCTCAGTAAAAATGCTGACAGGTACATAAGACACTGTGCTCCACATCTTGTGGATCTGGCCAAATAAAAAGGAGATGCATAAACTAATGACTCGTWTGGAGAGTTTTATCAGCTTAGGGATTACATTGACAGCAAAATAGAAAGCAGCAGCAGGAAATGAACTGGATGACCAACTTTTACCTTTCTTTTTAAAAATGTGGTTAAGTTAATGCAACAAGAATGTTGTTATTCTTTAGTACATTTCCAGATACCARAATACTGACCACATCATGAATGATGAGAATAATTAATTTAATCTACATGTTCAGCATGTCTCTGCCTGCCCAGCAGAAGTCTTGAGGTTCCATGACCTGCCCACATGGACTAACCACAGGGCAGGATCTCACTCAATTTTCTGTTGCACCAACCTAAACTATAAAGTTCTCATGATAAGATTTTAGCAGGAACTGTAACAGTCCAGCAAAAACATGGCATAGAAATCAATACAAAAGTTCTAAGAAGAAAGAGGATAAAAGATTTCTTGAAAGCAAAGCCCAGTTTCTCTGAACATTTGTAAGTAGAGAATCCTGACCCACATTGCATTGCAGTGAGATATTCCATTTAGGAGAGAAGGGGCTAGATGCAGTTCTCATAAGAGCTAAGATACCTGTGGTTTTCCCTTGTATTTCCATTTGTAYTTCCCTTTAAATCAAACGTAACTATCAGTCCATAGAGTTAGATGTGCAATACTAAATAATGAAGCATGTGACTAACACAATATAAAGACAGGAAATACTGAGATTTAGGATGGCACTAGGAACATCATTATGCTCCTGGTGGTGCTCTCTGACAGTGTGGTGGATACARGGACCAAGTAAGACTCATCAGAGGGACCAAAGGTTAAATACCAGAATAAAATAAARTGTAATGAAAAAGATACACAGTTCTGCTTAAATATTTTTTGTTGCTGTTTTCCACTATTTCAAACCTCCCCCACTGACTTCAGACTTAAATCCCACTCTGGAAAAAGAACCTTCTTGTCTGGCTGAAGGATGCTTTCCAGAAAAAGATATCACGACCAGTGTACTCAGAGCAAGCCTGTGGGGAAATGACAGTATAGCAAGCACTTGTCAGCCAGGTTTAGGGGCCACACACCTACCATAAAGGGCAGGAAGACTCCTGGAAAAGCTGTTCTCATCTCTGCCTTCAAAAATCACTTGCTGGCTCAGTCTGARTCTGATGGCAGAGATTTTTATCCAGTTAGTCATTGATTTCTAATTAGTCAGCACTGTGAAATCATAGCAGTGCCACTCTTTCTAACCCCTGGTGACCTGAGAGGTCCCAAAAATGCAGTTTCCCACAGTTGTGAATTCATAGGTTGTGAATTCAATCTGAATGGAATTTATAAACAATACTCTTTTTGCTATGRCACAATGATTTCTAACACATGGATAAATTTCCCTGTGTTTCTTTAGTGGTTTATCCCAAAATTTCTTATTTTCATGAATTAACAGAAATGGTCATTCTACTTATCTACAACAACTGATTTTTAGTTTTCAAGCACACATCCAAAATAAAATTTCATTTCCACTATAAAACTAGGATCTATTGCTTCAAGAACTGTGAAGAAAAACAAAATTACAACTCAGGAATATTAAAACAGGTGTTTCAGAACTCCCCTGGTTAAAGGTAAATTATAGTTATCTAAAATTATGATCAGTTGTGCACAGTTTATGTTAGATCGTGATTAGCAAGCAGTAAAAACAGAGCCTGTAATGGCAATGGGGAAATGTTTTTCTCTGACAAAGCCAAACTACAGTTCTGACTGGGAAAGAAAGAGATGTTTCTGTGGTTGAAGTGCACACAAAAATTAGGAAAATGTTTGACTACCTCGTGATAATTCTCTTCACTTGATTTTCAATTAATTAAATATTTGAATTTTCAGGGGCCTAAAGAGCATTCACATTGATGCGCTGGTGAATGTGAAGTTGCTTTTATACAAAAATCAATTTACTCATCTTGAAAAATATCCTGAAAGTGTAGATGAAACACACATTAGCAGAGTCAAAGCCACAGAGAGAYGCACATCTCTGTGCCCCTTCTTAACAAAAAATAATCTTGCCACACAAATATGAGGTTAGTTACATTTTTTTCAGTAATCACATCCCACTGATACAGAAATAGTGTCTCTCCAGCAGATCAAATCTCAGCAGTTCACAGAATCTCGGAATGCGTGGGGTTGGAAGGTGACTCTGGAGGTCATCTGGTCCAAGCCACCTGCTCAAACAAGGTTACTTGGCACAGGATTATGTCTAGATGGTTTCTAAACATCTCCATGGGGGATACTCCAAAGTATCTCTGGGTAAACTGTGCCAGAGTTTGATCAACCTCACAGTAAAAAAGTAACAGACAGAGCTTTGATACTTAAGTACCTTTTTTAATAACTCTGTGAAACAAAGCAGACTGGGGTCCATCTCAGAGAAGCAACTTTGCAGAGAAAGACCTGGGGATACTTACTTGAATCAAAATTATTATGTCCTTTCTCCTGCAAGGACTCATTTTCACTGCAAACCAACAGAAAACCTAAGTGAGGCATATTTCAGTCAGATTTTTTCATTCTCAAATACTTTTGCATTTGGAAATACTTAAATGTGTACAAAATGTGTGGGAATGTTAGTTCAAAATTTTGGTTCATTTTTATTTAGTTTTTATGGGCTGTTGACAAGCTTTTGTCCACTCATATGAAGCAGAGGGAAGTATGACTCTTCTTGTGCTGAAACTGTAAGGATTGCAGCAGTCAGAGGAGATAGTAGAAAAAACCAACTGGGAATTAGCTGACAAGAAGGAAAAAGCTAAGAATACCAGCTTTGGTTATATATAGAAAAGTGCAGACATATCTTCCTGTCAAGATTCCTGAAAGTGTATCAGTGTTTGCACCTGTGAGATATAAGGTTTCTCACATCTCTTCAGGGACAATAATGATAAGAGGTACAGAATAAAAGACAATATGTTGTCTTGACTTTTATCTCCATTTATATCTATTTTTWAAAACTTTTTGCTTTGAGATTTCTTCCACCATGAGTGAGAGCTAGTCCTACAGCTAGTTCTACTTGTGAAATTTGCCTTATGTCAGCACTTCTGTTTGAGAACACATTTCAAAACTGCACTCAGCTGGTTTTACTCGGAGGATTTGACTTCCCTCCCACTGGCATGTAACCACCAATTCAGATATAATGACTATGCAGCTACCCTATTTTCTGTACCAGTATAAATTCTCCTTAAGTAGCAATCCAAGCGTCTTTGACAGAGGTCACAGTTAAGACACCTATTTTCAAGGGATCACACTGCTGGCAAACCTCTCTTTTTAGAAACCCTCAGCATTTCCTAAGTATGGTATACCCTGTCTCTGTAGTTGCACAGGTCTGAACAGTGAGATGACGAAAACCAAATTATGGCAATGTTTCCTGGGGAGGAGGATGTGATCAAAACTTATTTATTTCACTTTAACTCATTATTGTCTCTGTGTATTGGACTTGGCCTTGACTTGTTGCCAGACATCAATCCAGTTRCTATATCCCTCTCCCTGCTCAACATGGTGGAGGGGCAAAAATAAGATAAAAAAATCCTGTGGGTTGAGATAGACAGAGAGATCACTTAATAATTACTATCATGGGCGAAACAGACTCAATTTAATTCATTGCCAATTAAAAACAGTGTAGGATAGTGAAAAACAAACACAAAATCTTCCCTCTAAACCCTGTTTTTTCCCAGGCTCAGATTCATTCCTTTGTTCCTTAACTCTTCCAGGCACTATGCAGACTGGCACAGTGGGATGAGGAAGGGGAGTTGTGGTACCAGCATCTTTTCTCTGCTATTTTTTTTCCTTCTCATATTTTTCCCCTGCTGCAGTGTGAAGTCCTTCCCACTGGAGACTGTCCTTCACATATTGCTCTAGTGTAGGTTCCCCATGGCCCACAGACCATGACACAAAACCTGTTTCTTTGTGGGTTCCTCTCTATGTTTGTGCATGCTSTCATCCTGGGATGCACCATTTTTCAGGGCATATCCATCTGCTACAGCGTGGGGCCCTCCATGGACTGGAGTGTTGAGATTACCTCCTCCAAAGGCTGTGGGGTAATCTCTGCTCTGGTGCCTGGAGCRCCTTCTCCTTCTCTGACCTTGGCATCTGCAGGGTTCTTTCTCTCATATTTTTCTCACTCTTGTCTCACAGCTGCTGTGCAGGGTTTTTATGCTTTCTTAAATACTTCCTTGCAGCAGTGCCATCAGCCCCACTGACAGGTTCAGCTGTGTCCTGTGGTGGGTCAGATGGAACGGGCTGGCACTGGCTGTGTCTATTCCCACAGGGGGCCACCCCTGCAATGCCCCAGCTAGCAAAACCTTGCCACATAAGCCAAATGCTCAGTGACAATCACTCTGCTACTACAGATAAGTTCACTTTTCATGTCACCTGACTTAAGCCCTCCCTTCTTACCCCATTTTCACAAACATGGGAATGCACACAGAGTCAAAAACATCCTGCTGGAAGSTTCTGCACTACAGTGAAGCATATCTAGCATACATAGTAATTTTATTAATACCTTTATGAAATTCTTTTATATGGTTACATGTAATTTCAGGAACTTGTCCAGCATCTTTTCGTGAACTGCTTGCATCATCCATATTTTTGAAGCGTTCTCAGCTTCAGCAATGAAAAATGATATAGTTGATATGAGAAATTTGGCTGACAGAGGAGAATCAAAAACCATGCCTGTCACAATGTGAGAATTCTGCCTGTTTATCATCCACAGTTTGGATAAGGAGGCAGGTGATGGAAGATTGGYAAGTGACATTAAGTTATGAAATAAATAAAAAAACTTCAATTTGAAAGACTCAGAACCAGAAGGAAGAGTTTATTTTTTTTCTTACGTGTGATCTGTGGGACTCTAAGAGCAGCAGGGTGAAAACCCCAATGTTATTCTTGAAACAGAAAATCATGATGACTCCAGCTGCAGATAAGGCATTGATCTAGTTCACACCTTTGTGGATATGAGGTATTTAAACTCTAAATTACAAACCTGCCAGAACCCCAGCTCTATTAGTTCCAGTAGTTATAAAGCTAGCTGTTTTTCTCTCAGATCCTTTATAATCAAAGGCTATCTAAATTTAAAGTAATGAGAAATATTTCAACCAAGAATGACAGAAAATGTTCCCAAGAATATCAGYCTTGTGGCAAAAGGCTAGCAAAAGAAGGGAGTATCTGCTGGCATCCCATTGTGGAAGAGTTGTGCAAGCCCAGGGTCAGGGGTCACTCAGGCAGAGAAGCTCATCTCTGCATAATAATTTTTTAYGAAACTGGGCTTCTTTGCATCTGAGTCTCACAGCAGCACTTGCAAATGTGACACAAATGAAACCCATGAAATGTATTGTGTTCTGTGGAAAAAGCACTACTGCTGTGCCCACTTGGTGACACAGGGAGACACGCACACACACACGCACACACACACACGCACACACACTCTCACATCAAGGTGTGCAGCATAGGATGCCACTGAACTGCGCCAGAGCAAACAGAACAGACCCCAGTGACATCACTGCTACAAGAGAGGTGTAGTCACAGAGGCCAAAGGGAACAAGTTTTCATTTTTCATGCCTCAGTTTACCTCAAAGACTTTTTCATCTCTGGGACAGTGGCAGCCTCTGTAACAACTGTGTGCTTTTARCACTGTTAAAATGTTTAACACTCATTTTAACACTGTGTGTGTGTAACAACCTTTCCCCACACCAATGAATACAGGGTTTAAATAAGGAACTGCTACTATCTCTGAAGGAAGATTGTAAGGAAGACATCTGTGTCCACAGTTCATACTATACTTYCCAAAGCACTCCTAGGATGTAATGTTTTTTGGGTTTTTTGGTTTTTTTGTTTTTTTTTTTTTTTTGGTAGCTTTTTAAAAAGATTTGCATTCCAATATCAGCATCAGTAATTTGTTATGTAGGACAATCCATGAGATAAAATGAAACAGAAGCATTGTTACAAAGTAAGTGATGTGTGACATTTCACCCTTTCTAAAATACGGTTTTCCAGAGACACCAGCAACTTGGCTGACAGGTTCAGCTGTGTCCCGAAGTGGGTCTTTTTAGGAGACATCCGCCCTTGGCCAAATCCATCAAGTGGCAGTCCTTGGCCATTCTTTGCATGTGCATTTTCCCCACCTGCTACCATAGCCATGCCACCAACACCTTACAAGCATGGAAATAGAAGATGGGCATATCAAACTTTATTTCTTTTTTAACTTTTCTTCTTTCTAAAAACTTCCTGAATGCATTTGTGCATTCAGGATTGTGAAAACAAAAAATGAATGAGTTGCTTTAGGTACCTAAAAAATSCAGCATGTAGAACCTGAGTATTTTTTAAAGTTAAATGATAAGATGATAAAATCCTAATTCTTTTTCTTGTCCTTTTATAAATAAAACAAGATTTCACATAATGACCTCACTCAAAAATTAAGATTTAGATGAGTAGTTTTGTTTTGAAGTCCTTGTTTAAAATAATTTCTAAAATTTGTTTTTCTTCTTTTAGTGTCAGTTCATCTTTACATAAAACTTAGGMAGAAACTTTCCATGAAGAATAAACCAGTCAGAGAAATGGCCTGCTTATACAGTCTGTCAGCATTTATTTTAGAAGTGAATAGATAGAAGCAACAAATCTCACCTGTAAAATCATTGATACAGAACTAAATAATGTTCCTAATTGGTGCAACTAGATCCTAAAACCATGTTTTTACAGATTTTCCTTTCTATTTCTAATGCTGGATATCTGCTAAAATATGCTATGCTGAAAAATCAGTGTCCTCAGTTTTCAGCTGAAAATTCTGTAATAGCCAGGCTAATATTACCACTGAAATAGAAGTTGACAAAAAACATGTGCATTTATCTTTGTTTAGATTTTCATCATCACAATATAATTTCTCTAAGTATATTTAGAAGGAAAGTYTTTTCTATTTTCTGCACTCACAGTGAGAAAAATGCTTTTGCAAATGCAGCACAGTCAGCTATAGCACTGCGTTTTCTTTGGGGCTCTATGCTTACATTCCTGTTCTACTCATTTTACATATATGGCATAACCTCATAAAGATTTTTAGCTTCCTGATGCTATTTTTCATCGTCTAAGACAGTTTTACAGGCTGGTTGAAACAATCTATATTTTGCTTTCTGGTGAAGTTATCGCATCATGTTACAGGGAAATCAAGGCAGCAGCTGGCTGCTGAGAGGTCCTCTGCTCAGGAGAACTAGAAAAGGGATCAGGAAGGAGTGACAGCAGGAGCTGATGGAATGGTAGCTGATGCTGTTAGGAGACACATAGAGTAGAAAGGAAGGATGATGGACATGTCCTGCAGCATGGATAAATATGCAGATTTTAAATCAGGTACTGTAATGTGAAAGCTTTTCGCATTTCTGGGTTCATGCCTTTGTGAGAAGAAGAAGGTTTTCTTTATTGTTGCTGCTGCTTTTGCAATAGGAAGACATCACCTGCTCTTTGTTTATCTCGGTACCTAAGGAGCTTTCTGGGCCGGAAGCATTGAACTATTTCTGTGCTGTGTATCTCGAGTGCTGTGATGTGAATGTTTCTGTAAGATAAGTCACCTGCAGCTATCAGTGATAATGCACTGCAGAGAGCAAGCAGCCAAGACAAGACAGCAGCACCCAGTTAGCACAAATCCCACCCACAGCCTTACTCAGTGCCAATGAAACCATGCCATTTGTGTCACACCGCTCCTGAAGGCCCTGGATTACAGATTCCAAGGCAGCAGTCACCTTTTAGGTAATTCACAAGTGGAGATCATGCCATGAGATATTAAGGATATCTCATTAAGGATTTGTTGTACACAACAAATTAAACACAGTCAAAACAGATTCCAGTAATCACAAATATATATATATAAAACTGCCTCTTAGAAATTGTTCCTCCTCTGCTCTAACTCTTGGCTATTTCCAGGTTTTTGCTTCAATGCAAGACTCCAGTAATTTAGTTGGAATTCTGCATGACAATGTAGTACTAGCATTGCAGGTGCAGTTGGAGTGTTGGGACCAAGCTGAAAGTAAAACCAAAATGACAGTGAGAGATGAAAGAGATTATAAAGAGCTATCACCAATGAGGTTTKTTTTTTTTTTTAAGGCTCCGCTAAAGGTACTTGTGAAAAAATGGTTCCAACAAGACTTTTGGTGCAGTCAAAATTCCAATCAACATCTGTAACTTTGGTAGTTCTTTTTAATTTAGGAAATAGCAAGTCCAAAAATCACATACAGGCTTTTAACTTGATCAAGGGAAAATACTTTGTGGGGTTTGGGGTTTTAAAGTCTTTTATTGTTCTGCAATATGTATGCACTGTTGCAGAGAATTTGTCTTGAACTTTAATATATTGGGACATAGGGGTTAAATTTTCTTAATATACTCTGCTTTCCAATCATTTCTTCAATTAAACACTAATCAATGGGATGAAAAAAGATGAGTTGGAGAATTAACAAATCTACTTTCAAGTGTAGTTGGTAGTGCATTTGAACTACCAACTTGAAAGTTTTTGCTTTTGCTGAAGAAAAAATACTTACAATGTTAAGCAACTTATGRTGCTGATAAATCTAGTAGTTTACGATAGTGGTTAAAAAAAACCCCCAGGATCCAGGTACACCTTAGGAAAGAAAAGATTTTTCAAAGAGGACACTAAATTTTAAATTACATTTTGAGCGTACACTTTGAGCTTCATTATGAAGTGATCATTAATTAGGGCTGATCAGAAGCTGATGGAATTAACTTCTTATAAATAAATCAGATTTAGTAAAAAAACCCCCCTCTTTTCACAGTCAAAACCTCAAAACTGACTCAAGAAAAAGAAACATAAATATTCAATAATAAAAATCAACACTGTGGTTACCTGTGAATCTAGAAATTATGGGGTTTTAAACTATAAAATCAAAYTTTTATTTATAAAAAAGAAATAACTTGCATACAACAGTATAGCTTCTATTATGCTTCCAGCAGTGAAAGTGGCTCCTGAGAACTTAAAGGAGAAATGTATATATATATGTTGCAGACCAGATCCTGTGAAAGGCAGTATCTCAAAAAGAACTATAAAGGTAAATAAAATCCTAAAGGGATTGGAACAACAGACCCACAAAGAAAATTACACAAGGCTAGGTGCCTAAAAAAGGCCTAAAACAGGAGGGCACTTTGGAAGTGCTTAACTTACTTCATGGCAAGGGTATTTCAGCAATTGTTGCCTGCTGGCCATCCACTGCTAACAATTAATTAAATTTAGATGAAATCATACATTCTTTAAAAACCTCAGTTTCTTAAAAATGCAACAAAAAAAATTAAAGCACCATTTCAACACTCATAAATACAGACAATTCACACAYACTCCACCCCTAATCCCTTCACTACAGCTGCAAATAAAATTTCTAATTATTTTGTTCTCTAGCATTGTTCGGTCCATGTTTTGCCCGTTACCTTTCCCAATTCTTATATTCAATTCCAAAGAATTCCCTRTTGTGCAACACAAAGAACTGTGGTGGGCTGACCTTGGCAAGAGCTCATCAAGCTGCTCTGTCACYCACCTTCCATCAAAAGCATTGAGGGGAAAATAAGACCCAAAAACTCACAGGTCAAGATAGGGACAGGGAGGTCACTCAATAATTACCATCATGGGCAAAACAACTCAACTTGATGAAATTAATGTAGTTGACTGCTAATCAAACAGTATAGGATAATGACAAACAAGAATAATTGTACAACATCTTCCCTCCTCCTCTTGCTTTGTCCCAGGTTCAACTTCATTCCCAATTCTTCTACCTTCTCCATTTGAGAAGTGCAGGGGGACAGAGAATAGAGATTGTGGTCWGTTTGTAACACCTCGTGCCTTCTCTTTTTCCTCCTCCCACTCTTCCCTTCATTTTAATTGGAGACAATCCTATGAACTCATCAAGCGTGAGTCCTTCCCACAGGATGCAGTTCTTCATGAACTGCTCCAGCATGGGTCCCTTCCACAGGRTGCAGTCCTTTAGGAACAGCTGCTCCATCAAGGACTCTCCCTCTCCACTGGTCAACAGTAGCTTTCTCTAGTGCAGGCTTTYACAAGCTGCAGTTTCGTTTAGGACAGATCTACTTGCACTGATAAGAGATCATCCATGGWCTGCTGAGGCRCAGCTGCCTCACCATGGTCTTCACCACRGTCTGCAGGAGAGTCTCTGCACTGGTGCCTGATGCATATTCTCCTTATGTGGAGTTGCTTTTTTCATGTTTTCTAACTCCTCTCTTCCAGAATTTTTAATCCTTTCTTAAATRCATTATCACATGCAAGGTTCTGCCAGCATCACCAACAGGCTCGGCCCTGACCAGCAGCAGGTCTGTCTGGGTGCCTCTGGTGCCTCCCCACAGGACCCACCCACCAAATCCTTGCAGTGCAGTCACTTCAGTGCTTGCTGCACATCCATGGGCAAGGTAAATCAAGGTAAGGAATAGCTTTCAAATATGCAACTTGTTGGGGGACCATTAGGGAGTTTACATATGAATTTAGAAAAAGGAGTCTTTTAGGAGTCCAAAARGGAGGCTCTAAACCTCCTTTTCCCCAAGTGTAATGCAAAGCACTGACTGCAGYTTGTTTTAAACAGAACATCATCCATTTATAGTAGTCTGTTGGGTTTGTCTATGACACRGGGTTGAACTTGGTGACTCAGAACTTGCTGTGAAATTTCTGTGCTTTTATATCTGCCGATGGCAATAGGCTAATGAYAAAATCTGAGTTAAAAGCGTTATCAGCAGTATGCTTTCACTAGAAAACAAAAGGAGAGGATTTCATTCATATTCATCTTTCTGAAGAAGAAAGCTCTGCTTTGTACAGCTAAACCAACATTTTAAAAATAAATTAAATATCTACCTACTGAAGACAAGATATTTCTAGAGATTTCTTCTTAATAGGCATTTTAATTAGATTTCAGCACCCACATCATATCAATGCTCACAAGGGAGCTTGATGTACAAAAGAAAGAGGTTGCTGTCCATCATCCAGACATCTTTGCCGTTTAAATACRTGTGGAAACTTAAATGGTTCTTAACAAAAAGAATAAGAAATTTCCAAGTATACATTTGCATGCAGTAGTGGACAAGAAGAAACTTCTTCTAAGATGCATTTGAAGAGTCAGGATGCTGTTTATTCCTTTTTCACTAATCCATCATATTAAGAAAGTTGATGATTAAATTTATTTATAATTATAAGTTTTTTCTTTTAAATCATGAGCCATGTTCACATCTCCCTTTCTCTCATTTTCTAAGGATGATCACACTCACCAGAGGAGTATAAGTTTATGATATGGCCCTCTCCTATGACTTTGGCCTCTCCTACTATTATTTTCAACACAAAAAATGTCTTGTTTTTCCTCAGAATAAAAATATATTGCATAAACTCAAGCAATTTACACAGTAAGAAAAATCCTAGGGTCCAGAGGATCTTCTCTGATAAAATATTGAATCTTACTACTTTTGATAGARGTTAACTTTGCTGAAACTGTGAGTGAGAATAGTTACAATAATTGGAATAAAGAAGGTTTAGAACAGAAATGCTTATYTACAAAAAATAAAATGAAAAGAAACAAAGAGGAAGATCATGCAGTGAACATTAAATACCATAGTAGCATAGAATCCTTTAGGTTGGAAAAAACCTTTAAAAACATCAAGTCCAACCATTAACTCAACACTTTCAAGTGACTGTTCATTGAATGAAACCTTTAATTCTGTTTTTCTGTCTTCTTTTATTTCTAAAAAAATATAATTGGTATTTTATTTGCTTCATCAAGTCAATATTTAGAAAATACTGACATGATAAAGTTGGTTTTAAGTATTAAACTCCTGATCTGTAGATTTTCATAGCAAAAAACTTAAAATTCTTGGGGCAGTTGTGAAGAAAAAGGAATTCTGTCTTATTGTAAATCCTATTTACACTGTCTTGATTATTTCCTAAAAAAAAAAAAATCTGGATTCAAAAAATAGCATTGATATATATGGCGTTAATTRCATGGTTATACCCCTAGCCAAGGTAAAATAATGTAGCCTTCAGTTCACAGAACATGAGAATGTTACAAACTGTTTATTAAAAAAAGTCCATCTCAGACTGTTTATTCAATGGTCAGAAAAATCTGTAAATAAAGTTTTGTTTAATGCAAAAAATCTGCACCTTGTGCTATGCTGTGTTTGAGGTATAGTTCATGTAGGCTGAATCAAAAAATTACAATTAAAACTTTTATCTGTTTTGCAGACTATGTATTCCCACTCTGTAAACTATTTTTCTTTTTTTTCTTTTCTGTTTTGCACAAAAGCTCACAAGGCTCATAAATTAGCCCCTTTGAAACTGAGGATATGGTGTTCAGAAACGATCACATTTAGAGTGTATTTAAGRGAGCCTGTAGCAACAAAGACAGACAAAAGACTGCAAAATAGACACAAGGCAGTCACTACTCCCATATGCAATCTGGGAATTGGGATTATTTTCAGTGGCTTGTATTCTTGTAATTCTTTGCTGGCACAGCCACAACACAAAGCCGTGGGCACAAAGCCCCAAGCCCAGCAGCAATTTGGAGACAAATGGTACCCCAGGCTTGTACAACACTTAGGGATGCTACAGTTCCAGATAACAAATAATGAAGTAGAAGTCTGATACAATGCTGATGTTTACCATGCAGGGTTGTTTTTGAAGCAATACAGTCATGTTGGCAGCAGAGAGAAGTCAGTCCTAGCAGGGCATTATTAACCTCTTCTTAAAGCTGACATTTGAAATAGGCCAGGTGAATCACTTCTAAAGAGCGCCCATTTTTCTCAAGTATGGGATAATAATGACAGAATTGGCCCCTGTGTAGATCTCTACAACTAAAACAGGAGAAATAGATCACAATTTTGACACGCTATTGTATATCATACTCACAGTATGATACAGGAATTATCAGGATTTCTCTGTATGATATAGGAATTATCAGGATTTCTCTGAAGCCTAACAATCCAGGTTGGCATGTTACATATAATATACCTATAAAATACTGTCTGAGGACATCTCTATATCATCAGCACATCAGATACATAGAAGACTCTACCTCCCTAGTTTAACTTGTTGAAAAATAAATTTAAGCGATTCACTAGTAATGCAAAATTAAAGAAGAGGTAAAGAACTTAGGTTATCTAACCAAAGAAGTAGGTCAACATATTCCCTAAATTAAAATGAGAAAACGAACCATAATGAGACCAGCTAACTAGAATAAGCCTGATTTTCCTCACAGTTTCCTAAATTATGGAAATTAAGGGCAGACCAGAGAATCACTGAAAAATTAGAGCTCTCTCCAGGATGTATCAATCATTGTCATTTCTCACATACAAGCATAACATTGCCCCCCTTTTGGGCTGCAAATTAAGAAAATGAATATAGAACCATGAATTCTGAATAAATTAACTAGTGTCATAAATAATCCTATGAATTTCTCCAGCTAAGAAAAGGAAAGTCTTCACAAAACACTCCTCATTACTCTTATCAGTCCAATTCTGCTTGCCTTTCTGATGGCAACAGATGGTCAGTTTCATGGCTTTGAAAGATTCACCAGTAATGACCCAGAACCAAACTAAGTGTCACACCATTAGCAGTCATTCAGCAGACAATGAGCAGGTGAAAGATGATTTTATAGTTCAGACTCAGATCCTATCAAACGATCCTTAATTTCCTCTGAACTGCCTGAAAACAGCCTGTAGAAGTATTTGGAAAGAGATTAGGGAGGATAAAATCTTGCAAGATACCACCTTAGTCATCCATGAAGAGACTTCTGTAAAGGCATTCCAAAAGTTGGAGAAGGTGGACAGCCAACGTGTTTAGACCTAGAGTCAAAACAGAGGCTCAGCAATATGATGTACAGAATAAGACCCAACATCTACAGAAAACTCTGTTATTCATCTAACTCTACTGTCCCTCTGTGGTTGAATCAATTTTAATAAATAATGGTTTGCATTGAAATATTCTCAAGCATATTTAATTTACTCCTGTGGACATAACCTTTGGCTGTATCTGGGTGAGTCCCTTTATTTTCTGTATTTCATTTTTTTTGGATGCCAACGCCAGTATTATTTCAGAAGAAAAACCTGAGGTGCAATGTTTATACTGCATGCAATGCTTTTTTTTTGGGAAAATGTATTGCAGATCTATACATGGAAGAAAGCAGCTGTTGCATGGCTGTGATTGACCAGCACACCTCCACAGTAGAGGAATGTTCAGAGATGAGACAAAACCCTCAATGAGCTCAGGAAAAAAAGCATCATAAAGAAAGCTAAGCTTATCTCAACACCAGGGAGAATGAGGGGTAATGTTTTCAGATAAGACAGCTGCACCGTTGAATCATCAGGTTCCCTGAGATAATTAACACACAATTATGCCTTCCTKAGCTACCCAGACTAGTGTGCCAGGGCTGAGAGGACATGCACATTCCTCACCCCAACATGAAGTATAAAATCTGGTCAACTACTAGAGCAAAATGGGAAGATAGCCCAATCTGGCTTTAATCCATGCATGCTTTCCTAGGGACTGGGGATGCTCARCATCCTGACAGTGAGCACACAGAGACTGGTAATGAGAAACAGGTTTGTTCTGTGATTCAACCAGTATGCAAGTGCTGTATTATTTTTCTATTATGAGTTCAGTACATTRCTGCAGCACTCTGTTAAATCAAAATCACAAATACACCAAATTAGTAGATTTGATAATAAACACTGAAGCCTCCTCTTGGTTGGAGACTATTGAACTCTGACAGGGATAAATGTGGAAATGTTTCTCTCAAGATACAATCAAAACAGAAGTTCGCTCCCCTGTCAAAGTGCATCAAATGAAATTTTAAATAAAATGGTCAGAATCGAGAACTTAGAGAAAGCAAGGCATAAGAAACATACAGTACATGGCTGTTTCTTATCCCAAATTTTAAGCTACAAAATGGATCAARCCTGTCCCTGAACTCTAGGAACATTGCCATGCTTTATTCTTCCATTGTTCAGCTGTAGACTGGTAGGGTTACTCCTGAACACAGAGTCACTTTGAGAAATGTAGACTAATAATGTGATCCAGTAAAAAAATACCATGGCAAGTTTGTTAACAATGCTACGAATAAAAAGATAGAGAAAAAAAAAAAAGAAAAAAAAAGAAAAAAAAAAAAAAACAAAAACAAGGAAAAAAGGAAATAAAAATAGAAAAATAGTTAGGGATACAATGTATACTTGTCTCTGCAAATCAAAGATAGCATGGACCCCAATATAAAGGTAACTTATTTTCAAAGCATAAAGAACATGTTTATAAGGACACTTTAGAGTTAATTGTTGGAGAAAATCAGTCACTGGGCAGTCACTTTCTGAGTTACTTTAGTTAGGTATGTACATTTTCTATATAGATTAAGAGATTTTTTGCCTTAGGGGTGTCAGGTCTGGTTTTACAGTGGTCTTTAATTTTTAATTAAGAACTTGTTAGTCACTTCCCATTTTCAATCACTTCCCTTTGCAAAATGCAAAGGAAAAGCAAAAATAAACTTGAAGTTCTTTCATTCACAGTCTTGGACTGCCTAGCTGGTGTATGAAGCCAGCTGAATTGATTGCATGTAGCACATCTCTTCCCACACTTCAGTGAGTGAGCAAGCCACAGCAGAAACAGGGTGACTCATTAGTGAAAGCAGTAAACTAAAGCACACTTTGACCAGATGAAATTAATGAGAGAGAAACCCATCTCAGTAATGAAGTAAAAATGTTCCAAACTGATAAAACCCTCGATTCTCTGAATTTTGGTCATCATGACATATGTCACAAGGTGAACACATAAAGCAGAAGTTTACATTCCATACTACAGTACAGGGAGTGGGACTCGGGCACACAAACACATGTGTATACTATCATTTAGGCACTGGGGTGGGGGGAGAGCCTGGCAACTTCCACCTGAAGCTGGAGAAAGTTGTAAGCTGCCTGTAAATACCTGTCATCTTCATGGTGTCTTAAATCAAAGAGGACATCCAAACCAGCACCAAATGCCTATAGGACAAGCCAGGCTAGTCCTTACCTTCTTTCCTTAGCTATTTTGCTGAAGTACCTGTGTTGATGCGTTTCCCTGTGTATACATGCACACAAATAAGTACACATGGACACAAATAAGTATACATGCAGAAAAGTGCCAGCTGAGTCGAGAACAAGGCTCTCTCCAGACTGCTGCAGCACCACTCACACCTTCTGTAAGTCTGGAGTCTTCCCATGGCAATTAATACAAAAATGCTTTTTTAAAGTTACATAGTAACCATTTTAGAACAAGAATATTCTCTTTTTATACTTCAGTCTAGATGACCTGGTGTTCCAAAGGGGCTGACAAGTTCTTCCAGAGAAGTCTCCAGCACCGTGTGTTTTCACAGACAATTTACCAGTCACCACTTCCCTGTTGTTGAAATATTGTCAATCGTTTGCTAAGGTCTAAGATTTTTAATAGCTCTGGAGTATTTAAAGATCTGAAATGTCTGAAATGTCTTCTCTGCCAGAAAGATTTTTTTTTTTTTTWAATGGATAACATTTTGCTGAGGAAGAATTCACTCCTCATTACTAGACATGTCTCATTACTGAACATGGCTCCCTACTCATCACAGATCACATTCTGAATGTGTGAATGCAATGAATGTGTGCATCAAGTGAGAAACATAAAGGGGCACTCGGCTCCTCCTTGCCACAGGTGCTGCATTGTGTTGATAGCAGCAGGGAGATGGCAATGACTAATCGAGTATGTCAGCTGCCTTCTCCTCTTTACTGGGAGTGAATTGGGCTCAGTCTCGATGTTTTCCTCTGTCCCAGAGTGCTAGACAGTGTGCTTATTTTGAGGAAAGAGAGGAATTTAAAAAGCAAGGGAACTTGTTTTCTTTTGGGAAGCAGGACTGTCCTTTCATAGAATGAGGAGAAACAGAGTCAAGACTCTAGAAGTATGGGGGCCTTTTTCCTCAGGGGCACTCTCCCATTAAGCACATACAGACTTAAATGTAAACTAATATGTTCAGTTAATAATTTCAAATGCACACTACCTTCCTTTTAATAAAAGCCCTGACACACAGTCATACAATCAAATAAGCATACAATGATTATAAATATATACTGATTTTGTCTAGAAGAGATGATTTGTTCTTATTAGAGAGAAGCACTGTACAATAATTGGCATTTCTGTAAGGGTTACTTTCTGTGAAAAGCCAATTAAAAAAACCTAAATGTCTAATACAGGTTACATTTAAACTGACACTTTTATTCTACTTCAATAAACTCCGATCTCAATTCGAAAGAATTGGGTAATGATGATATTTTTCTACAGGATGTGAGGACTGTTGAAAAATTTGTTTTGTATGGCAGGTTTCCTTGGATCAGCCATGTTGCATGGAGTTTATTTCTACTGTCTTTTGCCAGGTAAGTGCTAGTCACCTAGTTTAACCTGATTTTCTCGGATTGCTTGGAGATAGATGGGCACCCACAAAAGACAGCTGAGCCTTCCTCAACTATTCAGCATCTGTGGGATGAATTGTGCTCCAATCATGTCTTGTGAGTAATTATAAACAAGGCATAAAGGGCTATTTTAGAAGAGACGTTTAAATTTTACATAACCCAAGTTATGCTATAAGAACCCCAGTCTGTGTCTCAATGTGACTCAGCTCTTTGTAGCACTTCAATTTCATCATTTCATTCATGTTTGTATTGGGTTTGCCTGACAAGATTTTGATAGTGTGGGGTTTCACATGAGTGGCTTGTGAGAGAAGCTACCAGAAACTTCCTTCATGTCCASAGAGCAAGTGACAGAGGACAGAGTGACAGAGCAAAACAGACCTGATGCTGGCCAGTCAGTCCACCAGAGACGGGGGTGCTCATTTATCTAAGTGGAGAGGGGAGAAATGGGGTAATGATGCCCTCACAGTGTTGCTCAAACAAAGTAATTAAAAATAGACCAATTTGACCAGCATCAGTAAATACGGGAATGGCTGGCAGTCTGTTAATGAACAATTAAGAATATGATTAATGCTTCAGGAAAACCCGTTAGATCTTTTCCAAGTAGTTTGTTCTGTTAATGATCCCAGTTTGGTTAATAAACGTAATGGATGGTGGTGTAACAAACCGTCACTTCTGTAATGATCATGACTCAATACTGCTTGACATTTTGATTAAGAACTAAAATGATATGGCATTAATATGAGGCACCAAGATTGTATTAAAAATAGACATGGCATATCTCAAAACTAATGAGAATCAGCCAGTGCATCTTAGGGACCACAAGGACTCACAGAAGTTGATTCTCAGCTTTATTTTTATGTAGTTCTTTTGAACAACTTAGAATAAAGCCAGACAAAGCAAACTGACAAAGTATGCTGAATGCAGATATTTTTGAAAAATAATAAGTGTGAAAGAGAGGATAAGTTCCCAATAAAAAAAATTGATTGCTTCATCTGATGAATGGAAGCAGGCAACAAGAATTTTTATTCCATCAGTGGAAGTCAAATATCTGGAAAATAGGTGTTATTGAGAGAACAGGAGAATTTCTGCTGGTTGTAAATGGAGAGGACTATTGTCCCTTGAGAGGGTTCTGAAGAGATGCAGCAGCAACAGCTGAACTTCTTGCAGGATATCTGTAAGACCAATAGACAGTACCAAATAGGATTTTTTTGGCTACATTTCCTTTGTACTGACAGAGCTGTGACTGTCACCATATCCACATATACTGGCCACAATTTATGAGGTCTATGACACTCTGGAAACTGAGAAATCAAAAGTTGTGCCTTGTAATTGAATTTTGGAAGCTGAAGCTATTTAGAACTTCAAAAAACTCTGGAGTGATAAAGGCTTCCATTAAGCACCTATACTGAGAGTAAAACAAGGACAATGAGTACCTCAATCCAATTGCCAAAGTTATAACTACATCCAACCCTTACTGAAAACTGGATTAGAAAAATGAAGGGTGAAATAAAGGTGTAGTTTGACAGTTTTCAGCCTAGTTACTCACTGAGGAGAATTTACAGGAGCTTTACTGAATGCTTAAAAGTAGAATGTGATAATMATTTTTAAAAGAGAAACTCAATAAAAATCTTGTGAAATGTCCCGTATGATGTCATACGCAGCCAGTGTTTTATTCTAGAAACTCTTAGTTGAGTTTTTTAAACAGCAGTGAATGAATGAAGATGGGCCATGGATGCAGGCACATTTATTCTCAAAAATGTTTTAAAATCTTCTTAGCATCCAACGTTCAGTCACTTACCCAAGGTCATACAGAATGTGTGAAGAGGAATCAGAGGCTACCTTGTGATCTGCAGGGCTCTCAATATACTCTTCTTTCTCACAATTTGGGTGTCGTTCTAATTCTGCAGTGTCCCCATTCCGAAAATTATGTATTTTGAAAATTAGCAACAGAACTACAAATGCAGTTGCAATAGGTTTTGTTTCTGATTCATTCTCAAGTCACTTTGAAGCTGATAAAACAGACTTCAATCCACATTGGGTGCTATGCATGATATGGTTAACTCAATTGAGGTGGGGTTGGGGAAGTTATAACTTGAAAATTTATCAGTTACACCTAACTTCAAAATCTTTAGTTTGCATGCTTTATGGCTCTAATTTTTGTTATAAACTTGCTAAGACATCTTCCCATGCAGGCTATCCTATTTTGTGCAATACAGACTCTACCTAAATTTTGTTGTGCAAAAACTTGCCTGCCATAGCAACAGCCAACACCTCAATCTACAAAATGGCCAATGAAGTCAGGCCCAGAGTAGCACTCTTCATCTTTTATATATACTTTTTTTTTTTTTAGCTGTGTTCTTGGCACTTTCTCTTTATTTTAAATATAAGGGATTGTCATTCCTTGAAGGACAGCATGCCTTCGTGTTTTATATTTGCCTTGGACTCACACCCAGGCATATGACGAATATAAAATAGAAGAGAACTGCATGTAGAACCCAGAGCTTGAGATTTGGACTAAACAGGATGGTACCCAAGGTCCTTGTGGCATACCATGACATGCCCTATCAGACACATTAGCGTGGACAGATGGAAACTGAGACAAGTGTGCAAARACAATAAAATAAATGTAAAATTGAGCTTTAATGCTTTGTTTTCTCAAGTCCACCTACACTTCAGATGCTCAAAAAAATAAGGTCTCATACACCCTAATTATCTATTTGCCCAGATACAATCATCCATTTCACAGGATCTTTTTGGCACTTTCTTCTTACCTCAGCTTTAATCTTTTAATTTGTTTAAAAATGAACCATTTTTTCCTGATTTAACCTGAATGAAAACTTGAAAGAAAACTTAAGCCCTCTATTGTAAGTGTTGAGGGTTTTTTTTCCTAACTTCCTAACAAGTGGTAGTTGAGAAAGAAAAGACAGTGGTAAAAGAGAAGAGTGGGACAGTAACAGGTTTTTCAGGCATATATAAAATGCTCATCTGGCGCACTGGTAAAGGTGTAGGTGGCTGAAATCTGTTAGGTATGTAGTAGCCTAGCAAGAAAGGGCAACTCAGTGTGTCTCTGCATGTGGTGCAAATGTAATTGCTCAGCACTTTAAAACATTACCTCGAAACATCCCAAATATTTGTTAGTGTGGGTGTTTCTTTCCCCTTGAAAGTGGGTTCAAATCAGAACCATTCATCCACAGGCTTCCTGACAAGGAAACTGGAGACAGGAGAATCCATGTGTTGGCCAGACTGCAAAACAAATATAGCTCATTMAGATGGGTCATATGAAAAAAAAAAAAAAAAAAAAAAAAAAAAAGGTCTTTATTTTTCTCTATCCCAGACCCAATCCACTGAGACATTTTTTTTATTGTGGTCAGGAGGGCTTTCATAATTTAGAACTTGTTTTTTGGTATTTTAATCTAGCACAGCATAATCAAAACCTACTGGCCTCATTTATTTTATCTTCAATCTAAGCTATTACATTGCAAAAGCATTACAGAGATATGAAAGTCTTTGGGATCTGGGAGCACTGTTGGCAGTGCAGGAGGCTGACCGTGAATGTCCCATAGCAGMATTCATATCAGTCCATGTTGCTTGTCACTGTGTATTAGTCAAATAACGTATTAGTCAAAGCCATGCTTCCAAATGTTCCAAAAATACGCAGTTCAACCAGGGGACGAGACTTTGCATCCAGAATGGTCACCTTTAACATTCTGTGAGTTGTGTTGCYCAAAGAGTGGGCCAGCCCCTTGTTTGCCCAAGAGGAGCTCTTTATAACCAGATCTTCAGAAGCACAGCATGGTATGTGAAATAACAGCTATTTTGTCCTTTTGCAGACATTTCTATCTTGACAAGTAGCACTGGGGAAGGAGATYGAACATTTCTATAATGGAAGATGTTTGGGGGGGGATGGGTTTGGTGTTGTCTTATTTCACCAGATAAGAGATAGGATGACATAGTGTTGTACCTTTCCRTCCACTCCTAATGCACAGCTACTTGCAGGGTCCAGATCCACTGTACATCTTTAACACTTAAGAAATACAGCACTGAAAGAATTAGGAAAAAAAAAATAAATAAATAAATAAAAAAGAAAAGAAGAAGTGTTATTTTCTCTGGGAAACCAAGTTTGAATCAAGTCCAGGATCTCTTGCACTTGGAAGATCTGATGTTAGGTGGGGCTGGGGCTTAGCCCCTTGCTCAGATGTGTTTTTCTTTGTGCCCTAGTATTTTAAAGCTGTCAGTCCTGGAATAATCTGTAGCTATCCCAGTGTCAAAACCCTGTCATTCTGTCAGACTAATATAGGTTTAGGAACATACTGATTCCACAGTTTTAAAGCAATTCATTTTCTTTTGCAAAGCAAATGTGCCTAATTGCTTAACACAGTCTAGAAACACTGAAAACACGAAGTTTTTGTGTAGGAAAGTTCATTAAGGATCCAGATAAAAATACTTCCAACCTGACATGCTAGAAAGTTAACATTTCAGGCTCAAAGGACTAGAATTTTCTGTCAAAACAGATTTATTCTATTTTTGTTTTCTACTGTCTAACATTTTAAGTCATAAACATTGAAGAAATTCACAACACTRATATGTCAGCTAGGAGCATTTCTGCAGGGCAGTCAATTTCTTGGGATGTCTGTTTCAGTGGACAACATATAACTTGTAAGTAAATATTTGGAATAAGATTTGAATAGCTGAARTAATAAAGTTCTAGCAGTTTTTAAAATTCTTGTATTTTTGTCAATTGCATCTGTTTTCCTTGAAATGTGGTGGGTTTTTTGTTTTGTTTTGTTTTTGTTTTGTTCTGCTATGTATGAGAAGTCTGTGTCATGCTGCTAACAGTATTTGTGGTTTAAATATCTTCCTTAGAGTAACACATAATCCAAACTGGAATAATATGGATCTCTATTACAGCAAAAGGATCCCTAATATGTATTCAACATCTGAACAACAGAGTTTATGCAAGATTTGTTACAGAACCAGACTTCAAAGCAGCCTCTCTGTGTGCCAAATCTCCTAATGAAGACAATTTTTCATGTTACTGTGTACTGTACATGATCCAATGCCCTGAATGCACTTCCAGAAGATTAGAAGAGAGTCAGCCATATCGTGTGCTGTGTGTAAAAATAGCAGTGCAAAATGTCAGATCCCAAACTCGTAAGATACATGTGAATAGTTCTGACACAGCAGCAAGGATGAGTTACTCTGTGTTCATAACCTGACCTTTGTGGCACCCCAGTGAAGACAGAGGAATTGTTACTGAAACTGTTCCCTGATGTGGAATTGTAAAGTACATTTTTAAAGTGATACAGCATGAATTTTGAAACGACACCCTCCAAACTGTGGCATTTAAAGAGACATCTCACAAGAGTCAATATGCATAGTTAAAGCAGCAAGGGGACCTGAGAAGCAAAGTTGTTCAGCTGCCCCACTGTCAGCAGCCCCAGCTCCTCAAAAGCCAGCCCTGGTGTGGTTTTAGCATGACCACCACACTTCCGTACTGGCATATTTAGATTCCATATTCTCATTGGATCTCTTCCCAATCTTAGATTGTTACAGACCAAGTTTTTGTGCCTAGATTATTTTAACAACTACAGTACTCAGAGCAGATTTTTATTCCCAGATTATTTTTACAGTACTCTGAAAGTGTCATTTGCCTCAGCACAATCACCAATTGCAAAGTAATGCAGTCAGGACCTGGATTTTCCTTTCATTTTAAGCTGACAAAGGCTGTGCCTGGCAATGGTCTCCTTTCCAYCAATTTACATCCTCCTATGTCTCAGCAACCATTTTTATGTCAGCTGTTGAGATTTTTTACTTGGTCTGGAAATGGTATATTCAGCAGAAATCTATTAGTTATAATTCGTAACTAGCCCACCTGACACACTGCCTAAATGAAACTTGTACTTTCCTTGTAAAAATACAAGTTTAAGAAATGAACTCAGAAAAGTGGAATCTCTAGATTTTTTAGAAGTCAAAAGTTTATACATTCATGTCTCAGAACAGGCTCAAATTATGAAAGTAACCTTAAGTTGCTTTACTATTGCATATTCTTCTCATGTACAAAATAAGTCATTTCTTGGAAAAAAAATTGAATCTTTTTGTACCTGAGAGTATAAAACAAGTTTCCAAGGGGACAATAGATGTTACAAATTTGAACACACGGATGAGAAAAATCTGGCAGGTAATGTGGATGATGGTGACCTCTTCCACCTAGGCCTAATATCTGCCATTATTTTCTTTTCCTAGTTACTTTTTACATGCATCAGTAAACTGACATAATTGCTGGCTTTCACAACAACAGGCCACATTGACTAGAATATCAGGAAAAATGAACATAYGTAATGTAGAAAATGCATTATTCTGATGTTGGTATCCCCAGATTGGTACTCCCTCGGGACTTCAATTCTTTTTTAATTACTGCTAAACAGAAAGTGTAATTTTCTGGGTCTTGATATCGTATGTYCTTTAAGAAACATTGATTTCTAATTAAAATACCAATTAACAAAGAGTTTATAAATTCTGACTGTTTAGAAGTGAGACTAGGAGGACTTTTAAGTTTGAACTCTGCCATTCCTGTAGCACTGGCGGACAGCTGAACTCTTCAACATTTGAAGAGTCAAGCCAATGAAGAGTGGCCCTCTTGACAGAGTTATATGCACAGAGTTACGATCAGATTTGGAGGCAGGTTTTCAAGACTTTTCTTCATACTGGAACAGGTGTAGATGCTGCCCAAGGAGGCAAACCTTATGTATTCTGTCCATCAGCAGAGTGGAACCAACAGACACACACCAGCTGGCCATAATTTCAGTATCCCCACCAAAACAGTGCTTTTTCCAGTGAAAAAATAAACCCTGAACTTACACATACAAATGTGGTTTGGGATCTTTTCCATTGCATTTTCTAGCTATGTGTAAGTAATTTTCTAAAATAATGTCCCATTTCGAAGTATGAATTTGAAATTCTATGACTATAAAAAATATTTTTAAAATATTTTAATATAATTTTCAAAAGTATTTAAATTATTTTAAAATAAAATTTATTTTATTTTGTTAAAAATATTTAAAAAGTAAGATGTATTTATGGATTAAATGCCATTCAAATTTGAGATTTATTGATAGATAATGTTCAAACCCTCTCTCCAAATTTTATGTTGTTTTAGTAAAGAGAATTCATCTRGATGATAATGAAAAATGTACTGCTATTAGAACTTCTCCACTACCAGACAACTTAAATACAGAGATAAAAGGAGAGGATTTTGAATTTCTGAAAATAAAATACATATTTTGTGCAGAGCTCTCCTGTAGTTTCTAGAAACAGCCTGGGTTATAACTTCTAWGATCAGTTTTAAATTGAAGAGAGAAAAGCTTTGAAAAGCAAGAAGTTTGAGAATGTTTAGAAACCATGGAAATATTCATAATAGATTTTTCTAAGAAAATATTTTTTAAATCATATTCCTGTGGAGTCAAAAAAATCTCTTTAGGATGCAATACAATCTTTTTTGGTTTTGCTCAGGTGGTTCTAGAAATTTAATTAACTAAAAAAAACAAACCCTCTGAAACACAACACAATACAAATAGGGAAACCAGAAGGAATGAGAATGTCAGAAACAAAATAAATACGATATTTCTAGGTGTCTTGAAAAATATAAAGACCTCTTTAATGAAAAACGCTACTTCTTTCAAAGTGATGATTTGCTGGTTTTTAGACCAGTATAATTTAAACTTAAAGAAGAAATAGGAGAGAACGGTATTTCTGGCTCATGGGAAATTATCATTTGGCTTTATTTTTTACCTTCTTTACAACAGAACAAGACCAAAAAGCCATACTGCTTTATGAAAAAAAATTCTGATGGAAAAAACCAAAAGTTGCCACTTTGGGCTGAMAGCATTCCCTCCCCGCCAGTCCCCCCCCACCTTTTAAATTTTCTCACTTCAAATTAATTTTTTAAAAAACACTCTGCCAGTCTGAATCTTTCATAATGCTCAGTTCCCACCATCCAGGGATTCAAGGTGAATGTTGCCTTCTTCAAATTGCTGMCAGAGAAGGAAAATCTTTTGGTAACAAGGATAGAAAGAAGAGAGAGAAAAGATCAAAAGTGAAGGGCAGACAATAAACAGAAATTTTCAACAACTCTTTCCAGAAGATTAGACAGTCTTTATTTTTGCTGCCATACCTGGTGGAACAAACCAAAGTTTTCCACCCATCTTAAAGCTTCTTTGCYTTCTACAGAATGATCTGTAATGAGGAAAAAGATGTTTTCAAATTCTCAATTTATATTAACCTCCTAAACACCCTCAAAATYAATCTGGTGCTTTTCCTAGTAATCTGTCACCCCTACATAACTGCCTGTAATAAATCTTRGCAAACCATTTCTTCACTGAAGTACTCTGGATATTTGTGTGCTTGCTGTGCTCTGACTTTTATTCTTTCAAATACTAGTGCTTCATGACAAAAAACAGGCTCACAAGCTTGTTGGTAGCTCACAGCATATTAYGTCCTCTGTACACAATAACTGGCTCTGTAAAATCTTCCAGAAAAAGTGGCTTTTTGCTCTTTCATTTCTCAGCACTCCRTGATCCCTTCTTTATCTCTTCTGTTCTCTCCAAGGTATAAAGGCACACAAAACTGAGAGCCCTTATGAYCTCTGCCTATTCTTTAATCTCCAAGGAGTAATATCTGCTGAATTCCACAGTGTGGAAACATCAAAATTTCAGTCCAAGACAGCCTGCTGTTCCTGTGCCATCCTCTTCCCATATGACCTACCCCAGTCCTCATCCCCACACTCTGCCAACATGGTCATCTCACYCGTGGCCCCAGCCAAAGAGGAGGCAGGGGTTGCTGCCTGTGATTCTGATTTCTGATGACAGTCCCCCTCCTCTCCATCCCCTTCCTTTAACAGAAGAAACATCTGGGGATACAGAAGTTACGGGGACCTACTGCCCGTGTCTCTTGTCACCACTTGCCGGCACTGCCTYAGGGTTGTTCTGAGGTGGGTATTTGATGGTGAAGTTGCAACTCAGCAGTAGTGATTAATATCTGGCTGYTTCCCAGGAATTTTATCCTGCAGTGTAGAGAAATATAGGCCCAATACCACAGCAGAGGATTTGAGAAGTGGAGATGCAGGATGTGTCAGGGGGGTGTGGGAATGGGATGACAAGGGATGGGGCCATGGCTGGCTCTGGAGGCCTTATGGCTATAAACACCCCGTCAGAGGTCACTTACAGAAACACAGGGCTGGGTTTCAAGTGAAGGGGGTTACACAGAYAACAAAGTAGTCACTAATAAATTCAGCTGAGACAGAGAGCTGCAGACCAGGCAAGTAAGATCATGGTGTAAAAGTGTATTACCAAGCATACAAAAATGACCCATATGGATCCTAGAGCGAGGAAGAAAAAAYTGTCAACATGGGCATCCTGTTCTTCCCATCAATGACTCTAGATGCTGAAAAATTCCTGCAACATCCTCACTGCCAAGACCAAGATGAGACCAGCAAGTTTATGACCCATAGGAGTGCAAGAAGAGTGAGCAGAAAATCAGGAAAAAGCATAGAAAATAAGAAGTATTTTCACAATGAGTTTAACTGAATTATTATAATTACTGGAACTCTTTCTACATAGGTGTATCCTTTTTCTTTCTGCTACAATTACTCCTGGATTAGCAATGGTTCTTGAATTAGACTATAATAAAATATAATAATTTTTAAAATACTAAAAATTAACTTTTGACTTAAGGTGTATTTCCTCTTAAAAAAAAAACAGTATAATTCTGGGTCCATATCTCAATAAAGTGACAATAGTAGAATCATAGAATCACAGAGTATGCTGACTTGGAAGGGAACCATCAGGATCATTGAGTCCAACTCCTAGCCCTGTACAGGACACACCAAGAGTCACACCATAKGCCTGAGAGCACTGTCCAACACTCCTTGAACTCTGTCAGGCTGCTGCTGTCACCACTGCCCTGGGCAGCCTGTTCCAGTGCTCAGCCACCCTCTGGGTGAAGAACCTTTTCCAGATACCCAACCCAAACATCCRCTGACCCAGCTTCATGCCATTAACCTATTAATAATAAGTATTTACTAAGTTTTTTGTTAATGATACCAGCAAATGACATAATTATGAAAAAAAGACATGGTAGTTGTCAGAACAACAAATGCTGTTTTTTATATTCATACAGGGGCAGGCCACTACATAAATCCCCCAAAATTTTACTTTGACCTTGTTCCTGAATGTTACCTGCTGCAAAATCACAGAACTAGAAAAAAATGAGCCAGACATATGGTTATATAGAGCTGTGTATCAAGCTGTCTGCTGTTTTGCCTTCTGCTGAAACAGTCTCAGGTGACACTAAAAATCAAAGCATGTTTCTTAGTTTAAAGATCTGCAATATATGAGCAGTGGATTCAGCTCACTCCTGGATTTCCATGCGTTCCTGGATGGAAAGTTATTTCTTTTCATGGAAAAGAGTTTCAGGACCTATATTTGAGTTTTGTTACTCTTAAAATTTTCAGTGTTTAAAGTTAACTGCAAGGCTATAATTTAAAATGCTAGTGTTTCTTGAGTATGTGTAGACTCAAATAAAATGGTTAAATATATCAAAAGAATTATGTTTACRGGGTATAATCCATCACCTCTTAGAGTCATCATCTACTATAGCCAACAGCAATTTTTAATGTCAGAAAAAAACCTGGCATTTCTTGTGTAAAAGTGATCATACTTCCCTAAGCAGCAAATGCTAGTAAATAAAGGAAAAAATTCAATGTTTCTTTCCTTGGTCACTATCAAAGGAGAAACAAAAAGGCTACATGATATTAATGTGAGTSTGCAAGGGACATAGCACACCAGTGGATGTCAAAAGTGGCATTCAGCATTTWTTTTATTGATCTATGAGATAGGACACCACCAGAAATGAAGGACAACTACTCCAGTTGCAAATGAGTTACATTTGCTGATTCTCTGAGCCTTTGTGTTTTCAGTCTGGATTGCTGCAGGACCATTACTTTAGATGCCATTACGACACTGAAAATTCATGCTGCAAAAGTGATCAAGTGATCCTTACTATGCTCCCGCTTTTAAGACGCTCTCCACAAGCCTAATTTTCTTACCTCCATTCCTTTTTGGGTATTCTGCCTCTGGTTAAACCTAAATCTTACAGGTGTAAAGGACAGACACATTTCCAATGAGAAAAAACCAACCCAGTCTCAGAAGATATGATTTTCACACCAGACTCAAATCCATACTCATAGGTTCTACAAGCTCCTATGAGCAATTTCAACTCTTTTCTCCTCACACAAGAGTAAAAACTAAACCAAGTCTTTGATTTTTAAGTAGATCTTAGTTCAATAAAAGTAGGGGGAAGTTTAGGCATCTTGGCAACCTATTTGTCAGAATACTTGTGAGGACACGTGAACAAAGGCAATCATTTGCTCTGTTCCTGTGTAGTTCCTTGAGATGTGGGAGGAAAATCTTCCAGAAAACAAACATGAGYGGCTGTCCACTTGAAGGTTGGTGCTGAAAGGAAACCACCTTTTTGTTTTTTGCACTGAGGAGAATGTTACAACTGGTATTTCTCAAAATAAACCTCAACTTCTGGGCCTGCTAAAATAAAATTTTAAAGTTCATTCTGTTTTGCTTAAATAGCTAACCTGCTTTTTCAGGTCTACTATCACTCTGAATTTTCTCCCTTCTGTCTTTGTACTGTGGGTTCCCACAGAGTGGAATGCAAACAAGTGTGTAAAAATAGATATTTACATAGTTCTCATCTGAGAGAAGAAATAATTGAYGGTATGTCCACCATCCAGGTTAGACAGGTGGCGACCTGTGTAGCCAATCTCTTGACCTTTGTACAAATATATATAAATGGAGTCAGATTTTTGAATAAAGAGTTTTTGTTCCCTTGAACTGCTGCTGGTGGACTCATTTTTCTGTCCCTGAAGTTGGGACACTCCCAGCCTCRYGATCACAMTCTACMACTGTCCCCACATTGTTTTGCTCATAGGCTCACAGTTTGGCTAAACTGATGAATGACCATTAGCATACATGACTATTTCAAGGCCTGTTAAGGCTCTAACTWGGCATATTTTATAGGAGGTGGTCATCTTCCTTTCATTGCCTCATATCTCATCTTCGCTAGACCTCTCCAGGAGCCAAATAAATTTACCATAATRTGAGAAAGGATTTCATTTTAGTCTGAAAATGATTTCTTTTCCTACATATAATGGATTAGCTTTGCTACAAATTTATTCTGTCWGCTAGATGAATTTCTTGGAAGCAAATGAAAATCAAAGATTAAAATTATTTGAACTGCTGTAGAGCCATCAGGAAAGATTTTTTTTTTAATGGTGAAAGTGTCATAAAAGGGGACACACTTTTATGAAAAAGTGAATGAAAACATCTCTGGTTTTCCCCTTTTCTTTTTTCAGCATTAATACTATACAGAAAAGGAACACTGTGAGGTGAAGCAGAGAAGTATCATATTGATAGAAATGTTTTTGTTTTGATAAATACACTAGGAAATCATGTAGCATTATGGRCATTATCCTGTGAATAAAGCTCACAGAACACCTTGCCTAAATTCAAAGACTTTGTACATTGCAGAAAGCTGTGTCAGACATGAAGCCTTTCTTATTGCAGTACATCTTCTCTCTAAAGMAGAGAGAATATTTCATTGATTCAAGGAGTTTGGGATGGGTTGTTTTGGTTGGTTCTTTTCTTGGTTTTCTTTTTTTTCCCCCGGTTGTAGTTTGTTTGTTTTGTTATGATTTTGGGGATTTTTAATTTCAAACTCCAAGATGGGACTTTGTGCCAAAAAAATTTGTTTGTTTTTCCAACTGCATCTGTTGGTGTAATAAAAAAAATCTCTTCAGCAAGAGATTTGATAGATATAAATACTGAAGGTTACTGATACATGCATCAAAACTACATTTATGCAACTCAATAAATAACCAATACCTTGGCTGAGATAAGCTGATATAGACCTATTTACCATTTTTACCTCTAATTTTAAATATCCAGTGCTACACTGCACTCAGAAATGTTAATTAATAACTGAATTTGATATGAATTATCATTTTCMAGAAAATAATTGTTCCCATATTACTCATTTTCAGACACGAAGACAATCTGCCATATGTCTAAACTACAGTCTTTGATTTTATACTGTTTAAGAATAAACTGTTATCTGAATCAGTCTTTTTTAATCCTTCATGTATAATTGAAGATCAAAAAATCTGATAAATAATCTTCTGATGTTAAATTTATTCACAATGATAAATAACTGCTCTGTTTCTTTGTCTGTTCTGCCAGGAAGTGAGAAAATAAATCTGAACTAACCACGAATAATTTGAATTATTTGCATGTTTKGAAAACTATTAAACTTAGAGAAATTGATTTATTTGCACAGTGAAAAGGAAATATTTKTATTCCTTTTAGAAGCATGGATCATTTTTATTCCAGAACATAGGAGCTTGCCATTAAAATCAGCACTAAAAAGTTATTGAAAAAACTCATTTTGAGAGAAAAAGTATTTCTAAAGTTACTGTATTGTAAAATGTAAGAAGCCATCATGTTTTAACTAAACTTAAATATAACTGTGGTACAAAAATGGGTCAACCTCTGAAGTTAAATTGCATGATTATTATGAATGCATGAAAATGAGTTTGAGGGGTTAATATCTACATTTGGAAAGAAAATAGTTACATGCTGTAATTATAGTGTTAAAATACTGACTTCCTTCAAATGTCTATAAAGGACAAGAAAGCATGTGTGGTCAGAAGGTTTTTTAAACATTATTATATCTAGTGTTGTCTAATTTGATTAAGGKCTCCATTCTGCTAACCTTCCTAATGTTAATCTATTTATTATAAGGGACTTTTCCAAGACAGAACMTTTCAGCCTGGCTGAAAGCATTAGTTTACATTTTGCAGAGCATTATTATCTCATTTTGTATTTGTCTGTATTGCTCTTTAACATGAAAACAATGYATTTATACATCCATTCTTTTTTGACATTTTGTACCCTATATTATATTTTTACTCATTATTTCGATGCTTTGTATTAACATTTAAAATGAGACTATTATAGCTATCTGAAAAGGAAATTAAGTGCAAATGGAAATACACATAAATCCAGCTAGAAGCTATGTTCAAGCTATGCARAGATTGCAAATACTGGGGGTTTTTAAATCATGGCTGTGTAAGAGGAGTGAGACCCTTTCCTAGTTTTGATGTGCATGCTCTGATAACATCTCACATCTCAGTCTCCAAGGCAGAGCCATCCCATTATTTACTGTAGTCACACACCATTCCAGGGCATGTAGCCATATCCATCAGTCAATAAGTACAAGAGCAATCTATGTGACTAGCAGGAGATGCTCAATTTCCTTGTGGCAGAAATTAATGTTCTAACATAAAAACAGCTTTCAAGACAAATTCAGCATTGGATCTGGATGACACCAACTTCCCACAGATAGGAAAGCATATGAWTCAGTGAAATTCAGAATTAAGACTACTGAATACACTGAATTCAGAGCTATCRTGCTGCATACCGTAGTTCATAGTATAGAACAGCATGATAGTAATAGTATATTGCACTGTGACAACACAGCACACTGTTTGGAGAATAGATCTAAACAAGGCTATAAATTTCTTTAAAGCTCTGAAAAAAAAAAAAAAAGTCTAAAGAATGAAGAAAAGACTAGAAGTGTTTTTCCCACATCACAGCTTGTCTCTTACAAGCACCATTCCAGCCTACACACCAGCTGTTGAGCTTTTGCCCTTCTGAGATCTAAGTAAAACATTTCTCCTCATTTGTAGGAGAGTGGCTGTCCTTCTTTACCAGATAGTGGCAGAAATAAGAAGAGAGGATGTGCAGAGGCAGAGACAGGAAAGCCCAAATTCAACCCATTCCTGTTAACTATTAGTGGTGGTTGTACCTAGTACTGAACACATTTTGTCCTCAAAGTTCTTCTTTCAACAGATTTTCTTCGTTAAGTCAACTTTCTTAGGAAGTTTACCAACCAGAGGATGAAATGAGGCATCATTTTACTACTAGGTTCTCAGCCCCCTCCTCTGAGAGGAATTTCTCTCATAAACTTGAAACAGGTGGATACCAATACACGTGCTGGGTAAGAGCACCACTGAATCTTCTTTCCCCTTCCTTCCCCTTCTGCTAACAGATAGGTAGGCAACCAGGAAACTGAACTAAACTTAATGGGACATGGTTGGTTACCTTTTTAACYGGATTGACACTGAAATAGATGAGCCTGTGTGTTGTGAAAAAGTATGTGTATGCCCGTATGTGTAAGACAGGCTGTGTGGCCTAACTTAATCTGTTGATGTTCAAGTGTAGGAGCAGCTGTCCTGCTTTTACATGACATTTCCCTACAACATTTTCCTCCAAGCTGTCTTGCTAAGGCTTTCAGCTTTACTGATTGGTTAGGTCCTATGTGAATCCTGTCTGTGGAAAACTGCCCTGACTAAATCTTTGTTGTCCAGGGTTGGCAGGGAAAATTAGTCGAGACTGAGACAATGTCAGCTGATATGGGATGCCCTCAAAACAGGGAGGAGGCTGACTCTTGCCCCAGTAAGGCAGCCTATAGACAATGTGCACACCCACMTTCTGGCCCTGCTTGCTCTATGATGTACATACACTCAGGAATTTCCTTCACTGCTTTCCGTTCCAAGATTTCTGGTGATAAAGCAGTGATTGAATAAAAGATGCATCCATCGGGTTTGGGATGACAGTTTAAAGCTGTAGGGAAGGAAGAGACAGAAGAAAGGAAGGAAGGAAGGAAAACCAAGCCATGAACACCAACCAAATCTAACAGTAAAGGCAATTATGTGGGAGGCAGAATTCCACAACTACAGAGGTTTGATCACTTAGGACTCAGTTCATAGCTACTTCTTTGTGGAAAACTAGGAGTTAATTTTTATTTTTTTTTTTTTTTAACTAGATGAGAAATGGGAATGTTTTTGAAGTCTTGAAAGTTTTAATGGTCTGAGTAATACAATTGTCTGTGTTCAATAATTTGCCCAGCACAGGGCCATTGACATATGAGTGCTGCCTTAGAAGATATCTTCCTGAAACCTTCYAAGGCCATACCTTTAAAGTTGTAAAACCTCTTGGTTTTATCTCMCAACTCAGATGTAAACAACATTTTAAAGTCAGAAACAGGCCAATTTGAAACATTTTGTTCTCGTAGTCTGGAGGGACTAAATTTAAAAGTGCTAGTGAGCCAACACCTGCTACAAATAAAAGAGAGGCTCAACTTCATGSTCCGAATTTATTTTTCACTGCATATGGGAGATGTGAAAAACCTCCAATGGGCTGCTTGACAGTTTCAAGGGGAAAACACGGATAACCAACAATAATAGGAGAACACCATATCATAATATGGGAAGAGTAATTCTTTCAATGGATTATTGCTAAAGGTCAGTCCAAATTTGTAAGCATTTTGAGAAGGAATTTCTTTCTACMCAGCCTGATTAAATTGTAGAAATAAAGAGCATAAATCTGCTTCAGAAGAAACTGAACATAGAGAAAGAAAAATCAAGAGGCTATAGCAATATGTTTGATTCAGAGAYGCAGCTGATGAGATCAGACTTTTATTTGTACTTCTCAGAAATGGCAAARGATAATGAATCATTACATCTCTCTTCTGCCGATGAAATGTACATTTACYTTTATTATATACCCAGAATAAGATTTTAAGGTATTGTGTATGTTCTCCTGTTTTTCTGCTTGCAAGAGTGAATGTCTCACTGWGAGGACCAACTTCTTGTGTCAGTAACAGTCATAAAATGCCATATTTTGCTTTAGATATAGTTTGAAACATCACTGGTAAAGAAATTTTTTTTCCATACTCAATTATTTAAGCTTTTCTGTAGTTTTTGGGTTTTTTGTTACCAATTGTTGTATATACTATTGTTGTATACAGGGCTCCTATAGAGTGTCACAGTCCAAAAAAGAGACAGTCTGAATAAAAAATCCAGCTGCATGCAATCACACTGCTTTGTTATCCTTCCTAGATCCCTCCCCGAAATACTCTCTGCCAATATGTCTGCCAAAATGAGAAAATCTCGTTAACAGGTTTTCTATAATCACTTTCATCATGTTGATGAATAATTATTTATTCATTCTTGAATTCTCCATATTAATTTGATTTATCTACCTGTGTTCAGGAAGCCGTACTCCAGTCAAATTTAATACAGGCATGATGGCATAGACATCAGTGAAATCTGTAGAAGCATAGCAACAATCCTGAATCCATGCCTACACTGCTAGTGTATGCTGAAATCAATAGTGAACATGATTATTGCTATTGTTTTGAGCACTAGTTGTATTGAGGTGGACATTGTTATGACAACATTAAACATAATTGTGTGTTTTGCTCCGCTGTGAATAAAATCTCTGAGTCAGTTTTCAAGACAGAGGTAATCAATTCCTTAGATATCAGCAGAAAATCTAGTTTTGACCTCCAGGAATCACAATACTACTACGAGTGGCACTGCTGCTGCTAAGAAGTACATGAAGATGTTTAAAATCTGAAACCCACAATCTAACAAGGAATCAAGAAAGGCAACAATGTAAACCCACTCCAAGGGCAGCAAGGTAGTGCTGTCAGACAGGAGAGAAATTATCTGTACAGCTTTTCAGTTCGTTAGTCTCCTGACTGCAGTTTCAGAAACYCCTAGAATTGTCTCTGACAGGGAAGTTTCTGGATGGCATCTGTTTAAGCAGTATTGGAAATAAAACACATTATTTGTTTTACTGCTATTCTAACAATGGCCTTGACAACATGCAAATTACACAGTTTGCAGACCTAAAAAAGCAAAGCACAGCAAAGACCTAAAAAGCAAAGCAAAGCAGATATGGACACATCTGTCCTTTTTCTACTTCCTTGCTGCTTATACTTTGCAGACATGTAGTTAATGATCCTGTGCCACCAATTTTAAATTACATGCTCTTTCTTTGTYGGGAGTTGTTCTTCATCATTATTACTCTCTTTTGTGGAGGACAATAAATAAAACAGATGTATTCAGGTTTATAACTGAAGTGGTGAAGWGATACTTAATGTACTAGAAACTTAAGAGTATTCCCCATCAAAGTAGGGAAAGCCAGACCATGACACTCCTATTTCACATTCTGAGTCCAAGAGGGACTTTTTGTCTTGGCCATCCTTTACAATTGTTTTCCATCAAGAATTTTGCTATGGYCTGTTTTTTATAAGGTTTCTAAAATCAGGCTTAGACAAAGCTCTTCAGTTAGGGTATACTCACAGATCCCCTCTAATGGAATTTTACTGTGTTTTCAACACAATTTAATCACACACAATTTAGGTGCATATTTCACAGTGTTCTTATAAATAGGCAAGCATACTGGCTTCACAGGGTCATTAAAAACCCCTCGGCATTGGCTCTTTGGCTGTAATTTTGGTTTATAGGAGCTGYTACACAGTTTCAAAAGTTATATATTATACTTTTCTTCCAGACTTCTAAATCTCCTGGCTATCAATATGAAGAACTAATTCAAATGGAAAAAAAAAATCACCTCTCAGCTACCTACAGAAATGTCTGCTTTGACATTCTACTTCGTAATGCCTRGATTTCAACTTAGATGACAATGACATGCTATCTAAAAAATATCCTCACGCCTTCTAAAAAGTATAATTATAGCAGGCTTACCATAGTTGCTATATATTTGGGCTTCATTCATTCCTGTATGGATAAAACATTCAAATGTAGATATTTTGTTTCAGCAGATATTGATGACAGCTGTTGTTCCCCCTCATAACAACTGTTTACGTTTAATTGGAAAATCAAGTGATGAAAATACTTAAAAATTTGAAAACAGACTTTTTTATACAAAAAGACTGTGACAGCTTTTACCCTAGACTGATAGTAAAAGCAGTTCAAATGCTTTCTGTTATTGCCATCCTCCATATGACAGATTCCCAGGCTAGAATACGTTTTCTGTAGTGCACTATTGCTTCCTGTTCCTGGGAGTTCTATCTTTAGTGAATCATTGAAGACTGAGTCTGACTGGGGAATGCGACCAGAAGGAGAAAGGAGAGATAGCAGGAAATCACACTATAACTTCTAGGACAGAAGCATTTCTAAATGGAAATATACGTTTTCAGTGAATTTATACCAGATTCCTATGTGTAGAGCTCCAGTTTTTTAATTAAAACTTTTCATGGAAGAGTGCCTGGTTTTAAGAAAAACACACTTAATCAAAACTCAGTTTCCACTAGGAAGATGTAGGGTTTGGTTGTTCAGGTTTGTTTTTCAACTACAAAATGTAGATGTAGAATTCAAGGAGAAAACAGGGCAGAATTGCTTCGAAATYTGCTGAACTCTACAGAATACATTTGCAGAGGCAGAACAAGCATAAACCATTCTTTTTCACATTTACCRAATCCCCTTTCCATGGCAACTTATTTCCAATACCTTCTACATCTTCAGCTGTGCTTCCACAAATCCTACAGGGCCTGAAATCCCTTCTTTAGCTTCTTCACTATTCTAAGAGAGATAAAATGTTGAAGGTTTTTATGGTCATAGCTTTCAAGCAATCAGAATTTAAAAAAAAACCAAGAGATGTTCCATATCAATGCTTTCTACTTCCACAAAAAAAAACCCCAAACAAAACCAACCCCCCCCCAAAAAAAACCAAACAAAAAACCCCCAACAAAACAAAACCAAAACACACAAAATTAACTTTGAATTTATTTAATTTAAGGAAAGTATTTTTAGACTCAAATGGTATGATTTTCATTGTTTTATTGATTTAAGAAAAGAATTAGGAACACATTGTCACASTGTTTTGTCATTAATTTGAACACATCAGATCGCTGGTTATAAGCCAATATTATAAAATTCTTACTTATTCAAGTGATGAGTTCACAGAAAATATTATTCTCCTGCTTTTCTAACTGTAGCTCTTACCACTGTGGCTTATTCCTCTGACTGTTAGAACGCTGATTTTTTATTAGTTAGTGGAATATAAGCATTTTTTTGAGAATAGTGCAAAAGCTAGTCTGTAGTGTAGTCCTGGATCTACTTCAAGAACATTAGTGTCAGTAAAAATCTGTTAGTCTCTGTGGTCTTTGTATCAGATTCTACTGAAAGTATGGTATTGTAGAWTTTCCTAGCACAAAAGTAATAGAAAAAAAGCTTATTTTAATAAAACTCTTGTACKCAACACCTTCACAAATACATTATTTTTATTTCAGGATAGGATGGTAGTTGATTGTATCTGAACGTGAGGGGACTAAAAGATTCGTGACCATCAACACTTGCAACAGAATGAGCCAAAACCTTCTCAAAAGAGAAGACAAGACACTTCATACAGAAGCTGRAAAAATGGATCAGGCTTTTGCTGGTTTAGATCTGATTCTGAGGAAGTGATTGAGAATATGAAGATGGAAAGCAATTCATATGAAAGGAGTTCCAACAGAACTGTTTGTGATTGTAAAAGATGAGAAAGAAACCCCTGAACAACAATTTTCCAAATGCTCAAGAAAATGGTGAGAGCTCCTGAGATGCTGTTCCAAAGGACAACATGGTTCAGGTGAGCAAGCAGATTTTGAAGGGAGATTTCACCTGAAAGGGGGGAGTTTCCTTGAACTCTGTATATTTGATATTTGATCAATCTATCGGTGCCCCCAAGGAAGGCAAGACCTTTACACCCAACAGCTGCCCTGTTATGGTGATCCCACTGAACAGCCCAGTGAATCCCAGGTTGGTTTGACTACATCTCTTCAGGGTCACACACCAGCAACATCCTCACTCTCTGTTGATGCATTACCAGTTTTGTCAAGTTTGCTGTCAGTCTATTGAAAGAGTCAAGTACATAATGAAATATACAAAGAATCGTATAAAATTAAAAGGTGAACAAAAATACATTAGGAAAGGCTTTTCTTGGTAAGGAAGACAAACAAGAGACAGAAAGAGAAAAGTATAATAGGTAAGAATGCAAGAACAAAGCATGGATGAGTTGTAATTTTTTGCGGCTTGGAAAAACAACCAGAAGACATGGATATGTCTTTGAAGAGAAAATGACGATGGGCTATTCCATCTGTTACGTTCCTTATGTTCAGGATGAGCTGTATCAACTTACTTCGCAAAAAATCTGATTTAGAAGAAATATCATTAAAATTAGMAAAAAATCTTTCTGATTTGATGCTAGCTAAAGCACTTAAGCAAACTGCATCATAAGGTCAGCAAATTCAAATAAAACTGGGTTTTCAAGAACTAATTAAGCAAATATTTTGAAGGGCATCATCGTAGTATGTACTTAATTCTCTCTTACAATCTAAGACGAATTGCAGKGCCTCTTACAGATCTCTTTAGTCCTCCATTTTTATTGCTATATGTATATATTGACCTTCAACATCAAACTGTTTTTCTGAGCTAGAAAACAATGACGTAAATGTAAAATTACTTATGTTGATTCATGCTAAAGGAATCAGATAGATAACTGGTGTTGTTCCTGATAAGACATAATATGGGCAGGAAAAAGATCACACTTTTGACTTGGGTTTGATACAAATAAAATGCAAAACATATACACATCTCAGTGTATGATTATTTATTCTCTGTCTGTAGGTAAACATTCATCTTGGAGATCTGAGGAACATTTGTATTCCTTATTCAGAGTACTCAGAATGAAATAAGGACCACACCTAATTTCATAACAAGAAATAAAATAATGATTGCAATGATTTAGGATTTGTTCTTTCATTAGTCTTTTTCTCCCCTGCTGTTTTGTCAACAGCAGAGGGGAGCACAGGGAAGAATCTGACACTTCAGCCTTTCACACACCAAACAAAAGCAAGACTGAGTGACAGAGAAGTCCTGAGTGATTGTTTTGTTTTGKTTTTTTAAATAATGACTCTTAGGAAAGAATTACATTTCTAAGTCACTATCTGTGATATTGTGATATACTTTTATCACCAATTCAAGTATGTGCTCCTGTCATTTGACTGCAAAATTAGGAATAGAATATTTAATATTATCCATCACAGTCAGGAAGATGAAGTCATAATAATCATTACCAGCATAGTATGAACTTCTCTGTCAGTAAGTGACAGGATATAACAAGGTGTGCTTTGTTGATCTCTATTAAAGTGCATTGACTTGCCAATAGTTACTGAGAGACTCCAGGAGGTTGCGTTTTTTCTTTTCTGTGTATAAGTTGAAATAGCAGTTTTGATAAGTTATTCAAACTCTTTTGTTCCTTTTCTGTATGCTCATGCTGGCTTCTAACTGCAACCTTCCAATGTGATTTAAATAATCCACAAAATATGACACCTGCTGATACCAGGGGAGGATATGCCAGGGAGGCATTGTGGTTTCCACTGGAAACCTTACAAAGCTCTGTAGTTTTACACRGTAACATAAAATATTACCCTATGTTTTCCTTTGAGTGTGAAGAGTTTTATGAAACAAAAACTCCCAGAGTGAGTCTGAGGAGCAAAAGAAAAATTTTACATGAAGTTTAGGAAGCCGCTTGATGATTGTCACACAACTCTGTTAATGACTGCTGAAGTTTTCAAGACCTTGGATTGGAATCAATTTCTGCCAGTTCACATGYATTTTCCATTGGCATCATTAGTGCTGGAAAGAGGAGTGTGGAATTCCAGTTATATTCCAGTATATTGACGCTGCATATGTGATCTTTTTTCCCTTGGATGTGCTCCTACTTTTCCTCCAGAAACTCAGATGAGCAAATTTGAAGATGATTTTTGTTGGAAGTGAAKCTTAATTCACTGGCTTCTGCGTCTTCTGTCACTAGCAAAGAACCCACTTCGTGAAAATTTGAATACTCTAATTTCTAACCATCAGATGACTTCTCTTTATCTTTGGGAATATGTAACATTACTGAGATTTAGGAAAACTTTCAGGTGGGGTGAATAAAGCAGCCTTTGTCTTCACCATTTTCTTGGATGAGGACCACCATCAGTGGATCCCGGATTGTTGCAGGTTTTTTTTGGATGCCCCATAATTACCTTCACAAGAACAGATTTAGGTTTTTCTACCACAGCTGTACAATTTATTTCATCTTGCAACAGGCTCCTCCACAATTTATAACATCCTTTGGAGTATCAGAGATGGGAAAAGGACCCTCACATCAYGCAAATGTGGAGATCAATTCCTGCTGGTTTATGGAGAGAAAGCACCATTGTTTGAAAAACAATCAGATGTAGGCTGCACGGCTGTAAAAACTCCCATCAGTGGAACTGTTCATAACAGTTCTTGGTGGGAAATTGTGTTAGATAATTGCATAATCCACAAATATTGAGTGTGGGATTCTTCTTGCCTTACTCRGTGACATATTACTGTTATGTTCTGTTTAAGGACTGCTTCTAGCTCCTGTTTTTAATATAGACATTCCTATTTTATTGGTAAGAAATTTTTATTTCTCACTGAATTCTTGTCCAGAAGCATGAATTTCATTAACATGTGAAAGCAGTAAAATTTTATGAAAGACAAAACAGAGTATTTTGTTGCTCTGTTTTGCTCCCCCAACCTCACCTCGTAAATGAAGGATTGTTATATTTAGTTCTGGAATTTTTCACCAAATATAAAATAAAGGTAATTAAAAAAAAAAAAAGAAACAGTGTTCAGTAATGTCTCTACTTTAAATAAACAGAGAGGTGATAAAGAAATGCTTTCAAAAGGAAGGATGGAAATCATGCTTAATAAATTAATGTATTTTCCTTAATTCATTATTTCCATGTTTCTTTTAGATTAAAGGAGAAGAAGGCCAAAAAAACCAGCTACAGCCATAGATGTGTTAAAAAGATTTTTTTTTGTCAAAGAAGTGCTGAACCAGAAATTAGTTTCTGCAGAGATCYTTGCCCATGGCAATTGCAAAACATGTGGCCCCAATATTCTGAAAGATACAATGCATTTCCAGAAATAGTTAATAAAAAGCCCATGGAGACTATTTGAATATGATCTTCACCAGCAGTCTTCAGGGCTATAGTTCATTGCAGCACCCTGCCCATACCAGAATGAAAAGCATTGTGCTCCACCAGTCAGCAGACTAGAAACAGAGTTAACATCCTGGTGTAACTCATGCTTGGGTCAATTGCAAAGATAACATTCATTAGGAAACAACCTGACCCACAAAGGACAGACCAGTGTCATGAGGGCAGGCCAGTCCCATGTGTCTGGAATTGCACAAGGGACTGGGCAGGACACTAAATTCTGGGCTTAAGTTACCTAGAGAGAAACCATGTTCACTGATGTCCCCCTCAGATTTGGTTGATTGCCTTCAAAAGTTTCATTCTAAATATGTATTGAGAGACTGTCTCACAACTGCACACAGGCTTAAGTTTATGGATGATGACCATTTATAAGTAAAAAGCYTTGAACAAGAGGATTCCTTTCTGTTTCTTAAAAAACAGCACCCAGATCTTAACTCAGCCCCTGTAGTTAACATTTTTTCACAAATGGAGGCAAGGCCTCTCTTATTACTGCTATCAGTGCTCCGAATTTTCATCTCTAGAAATTTGAAAAGCTGAGTGTCAGCAGGAAATAGAACTCTACTCTGCAATTCTACAAAACTATAAATTATTTCATGTCAAAAAAATTGACTAGAAAACAAAACAAATTTTATTCCTGAGAGCATCTCAGCTATAACATTTAGAGTCTTTCTCACAGTGCTGATCACCTTTTCATCCTTGAGCAAGCTGCCTGCCTGTCCATCTGAGAAGGAACTTATTTCTATTTCATTAGAAATCTTCATCATTTAAGAAATACATTTTAAAAGTTTCATTATTTTGGTATGTAGTCCTGTTTATCAAACATTGACCAGAAACTGTAAAGTTTTTATCCATTTTTGGTTTTGTATGGTATCACTGGTGTCTTCTTTTCTTTTTCTCTTTCTCAACATGTTATTTGCCATAGTTTTCACTGTTTCCCTGAAACAGCCTTGGGGCTGATATTGTCTGCCAGACAGCCCTGTTGTGTACTATACAATTTGCCTGGGGCTAGATGATGATCACTTATTCTTTCCAAGTTTCTGTCATAATGTTTGTTCTCTGATTGTGCTGAGCTAAATAAATTATTAAGAGCTACTGGATTATGTTCTCTAACACATTTGAGTGAAAGTCCTYKCTTTCCTCTGCACAGAGCAAATAATAGTATTTGCAGTTAGGAGATATTGCATCAACCTCCTCACTGTCCTCAGTAAGGCTTTAATTTCACCCAGTTGCTGACATGCTGACTGCTGCACAGTTTCCCCCATTTATTTTATCCTCCAGTCTTTCACTGGTATTTTTAAAGTGGCATTACTCCCCAAATTCACATACGATGAACCTCTTACAAAGGTATAGTGAATATGATAGGTAGCTTTATAAATAAWTAATAATTTAACAGAATTATGTGTAAATACTTACAATCACCACTTAATAATGTGTGAACGCAACATGTAAAGTCTGATCTGAATTACTTTAATCTTAAAATAATTTTAAAAATAAATCAAAGATTTTAAATGCATAAAATTTGAACATTAAGCTACACAAAGTAGGATATAAAAGAACAGTTAATCATAGACCAAAATGTGCTTTAAAATGTTTGTAATTACTTTCACATGGATATAGATTATTTATGCAAAAATAGATCTATACGAATATCTTGCAGTGAATATTGTTGACTCCCAACATGAAAGAAATGAATTTTACTTTTGGTTTTCTRAAGTATTATAACATCTATTTTCAGGAAAATGGGGCATTTCCATGACTTTATTTTTGAACATATTTGTCAAGTGACTAGGAGAATTATCCCTCCGGAAAAAAAAAAAAAAATCTGTTAAGAAATAAACAATCAATACATTTGTTCTGAATTTCAGTAAATGAGCACAATAGATAACTAAAATACACTCTGAATCAAGAAGTTTCAGCAATAATCAAGTCCAAAAAAGAACAAGAGCAAATGATTGTATGAAAATGAATGTGAGTAAATATATACTGTAGAGCACATAAACATTGTTATTATAGCCAAACTATGCTCATTCACACCAAGAAAATTCATTTATTCATCTCACATTGATGTAATAGATCAACATATATATAGTTTTCTCACAATAGGCACTTCCCTGCTAARAATACAAAATTAAATGTGCAAATGAGAGGGGCAGTAAACACTCAACTGGCATTTGGTGTTTGTTCCATTTCTAACCAGARGGGTCTGGAAAAAAAGCCCTAAACTGTGTGAGCACTTGATGTCCAGTGGTCAAGCTCATTCCTTTACTTTCTTAATGTAGTATATTTTGTACCATGGTTATATGGCTTTAAAAACAATAGAAYGAAAAGACATAGCAGCTTTTACATGGGAGCTGTGAAGCTCTRGCTATTTTTTTCACAGTCAAAAATTTTAGCTTTTTATTGCATTCTGGGTCTTTCTCTGCATATTTTACATCTAGCATTAAAGTTGGTTTATGTTGGAGTTTCTTTTCTGCATCTTTTCCACAACAAAACCCAGCATGGCAGGGCAGGTGTGGTGACACCTGTCCTGGCTCCTCATCCCCTCACTGACATGGTCCCAGAAAGGTCTGGGAGATCGGTCTGCAAACACCCACCCATGACTTCATGTCACACCCCTGGGTATTCATCTTACACCTCTGTTTCTTGCCATAAAAAATAGTGCTGTGGCACAGTCCTCTGAATGTTTTGGACGCTTTGTATGGAAGACAGAGGAAAAGGATGACAAATAAGAAAAAAAAAAATCCGAAACCTCAGAACTAAACCAAACCCCAAACAAGTAAAAACCCAAGTACCGTAGTTTAGGTTTGCCAATACATGCACAGATTCTGTGGCYGTGTCCTCTGTTTTAAAATGCAGATGCACTCTGTGTATCCTTATTGACATAAGATGAAACCTTACCCAACTCCATTGTAAAGACAAGGCTATTTGTGAGCAAGATTGTGATAAATAGTTTARTGTCACCCATGTGTTCAAGCAGCTTGGGTACTAGACTGGGAAACACATTTTTTAGTGTCTTTCCTAGGGTTGGAGGCTCCCTAATGAAGCTTAATGAGAAAAAGATAGTAGGAAAAGAAAAAAACATATTCATTTATTGCTTTTAACTGGAATATTTCATATGAGACACCAARACATTAGCAAAAATGCTACAGCTGAAACACCATCTCATTATTATGTTGAGTCATTAATCACAGGAAAGAAGACTATTTTTTCTTCACYTTCTGTCATTTTCTGAGATGGATTTCTATTTTATTAGCCACATGATTTTACAGGCAATTGACAGAAAATTGCCAATCATGTCCTGCTAGCACAGAAGATTTATTTCTCTCATGAATTTGGCAAGGTGCAGCAGATTGTGACTGAGACCATTTTTTGGCAAGAAATAAAAAAATTTAAAAATCCATGCTCAGTATAGGGTTAACTTCCTATGGGAGGCAATTCTGTGTTAAGTCAACTTCCTCCAAATCTKCATGTGAGCTTCAGTAGCTTTGAAAAACATTTCTGAAAATATAACTGAAAAAATACTTCAAAGCAACATGTCAAACAAAGCAAAATTAAAGAGCATTTTTGGAGCATACCTAGGAAGGTCAGCTGAGTTTGGCTTTCAGAATTACTGGTTCTGTTTCTGCTGAAAAATTTCTTCATCTAATCAGCTTTTAAACTTTTAGTACAAGCCAGATAAATTGTGAGATGATATGACTGAAAAAAAAAAAAGAAAAAAAGAAAAAAAAAAGCCAACCAAACCACACAAAGACACAAAACACATTTGGGGAAAAAGCATTTTCTTCACTAATAGTGTGGTTAACTCAGACTCCGTAAGAGGCACGGAAAGTCACCAAACCCTAAAGAGAAAGAACAAGCACTGCAACAAAAATGGAGAGAATGAGTACACATGACAGTTTCATTGTATCTCTAACATTTTGTAAAATTAAAGACCATTTTGAMGTATGTGTCTGATGGGAATCATCCTATATATAAGCATTCAACATTCAGTGAACAGAGTGCAACTGAACACATAAATCACTCTAAGTAGCATTGACTCTTGGTCAAAAGAAACATATATTTATGGCTTAAGTGTATGTCCAAGCTAATCTATGGAGAACCTTGCCATTATTTTTGTGATAAACAGTGCCGTCTACAAAAAGGGTTAAAGAAAATGCATTCTGTTGCATCTGCTTACTAAATCCCTTACTTTAGTAGAAATTCAAATTTTGTAAAGATTATTCGTTTTATTGATGCATATAATTATAATCACAAGCCATCTGCTGATTTGGCAGGCATGGTTAAAATTCTCTAACTCTCATAACCTTTCAAGTACAGTGCCCTTGGGACTCTATTTCACTTTTATATTTTGGAAAACATGTAGGGACAAACAAGAGAGGTCATCTGCCGAAAGTCAGACCTGTAAAACATTAAAAGAATAAAGATCATGTTGACTGCTCTTGTTTTAATAGGGAAAAAAAGTATTTTYTATTTTTTTTTCTCTCTTTAGGAAGGATTATACTGGTTTTCATCACACACTTTGGGAATTTGAATTTTTTTTCTAGGGATTAAAGCTCTCTCCTAGCACCTCTGGGATCTGGGTTCCAAGTTTAAACTAAAAGAACAAATATTGTTCAGTTCGGTTGCCACAGGTGAATTAGACATATTTAACCTTGGCCTTAATTTTTCTTTTTACRCAATTCTCATTGCATTTCCATGTGAAATGTTTTAACAAATACCATTCCAATTTATTTTTTTTTTAATTTGTTTACTGAGTTTCACAGAGAGGCACCTATCATATATTTAGCTTTTTCCTGTGAAGCTCAAAAGAGCATTTTGATTTAGAGGGCTACATCCAATAAGGCATAAAATGAATGGCTAACATTCTTTGCCATAGCACTTTAGGAACANAAAAAAAAAGAATAATGCCTTTAAAAAAGTAGTTCTTCAGATAATGTTTGAATCCAGAATTAAAAATCCAGGGAAGTTCAGGCACGTCACATGATTTATTGCTCCTAACAGGGTTATTAATAAAACATTTTGGGCTTCTACAATAGTTTCTTTCTATCATCTTTTGGTAGAAAAACAACTACAGTATKGTGTACACAGCCCACAGTGCATGAGGTTTTTTTAGAATTAGAAGAGAGAAATTTGGATAGAGGGAAATTTGGATTAATTCTATACATAGAAGGTATTTTCTCTGCTATAGTTGGTAGGAGGGTGTAGCTTGGATGGTGGTCTATGTGGGAGCTCCACGCTGAGCAGGCAGCTGAGAGCTGTCTGGGAATGCTGCAGAGGGAGGGAGTGACCCAAGCAGCAGGTCCCTGTGCCCATGTCTGCCCCCAGGGCCCCCGAAGTGACAGGCACCTGCTGCCAGCTAGGCTGGGAGCCGTGGATGGAGAAGCCTACCCTGCTGTGCTGAAATGGCCTCCGTGGGTATGTGCTGCCATACAGGAATCCTAAGGGATCCAGAAAATACTTCAGACCCATTCAGCTGCTTGACTGTCACTTCCTGGTGCTTGGATGATGACTGGCAAAGTTTTAGCGTGCTTCAAAGGAGAAGAGCTACAGCTATCTGTGCCATTAAGCTGATGTAAAGAACATGGGATAAAAAGGAGACAAAGGAGAACTCTCTTGTATATCTCAGGCTACCTGTATATCAATGCAAGAGACACTTATTACCCACAAAACCCCCACCCTTATGAAGATACAAGCAATACTTGAACTGACTTATAGTAATGGAAATGTATAACTTGGTCAGGTAACGATGAAGAATATTTATCGCGGTGCTGCTTGGGGCTGTCGCACACCTCCTGGCTCCAGCAGCCCTTGCTCATGGCTGAAAAACAGTAATTAAAATTACTGTTAATTAAGAACAGTTTCTCCTCATCAGTGTCATCCTGTTTCCTGTCTAATACCACAGACCAAAACCAGTGCTACCTGGCACCAGCACTGTCATGGGGCAGAGAAAGCGGGAAGTACAAGTGGGAGATGTACAGCTGTGCTCCATGAGGGAATTGCTATACCATTCCCCTCCTGGAGGGTTTCTCCAAAAGCRAAAAATAATCTAACCATACATTCTTCACTAAATCCGTATATTTAAAGATAATGGTGTTATGTTTTCCCTTCTACTCTACACAAGTTATTTCTTTCAGTATTTATTAAGACTAATCATGTAGCAGGCTACTTTTTCAAGATTCACTTCTTCTAAATTAAATGTATTAATTTCATGAGCCATCAGACCTCAGCATGTTTTCCAGATAGAAACAAGATGTTAAAGCATTATTATAATTATTTCTTAAAAATTACTTCAAATTTAACATTTTAGATTGTTGATATTGACTGGTTTGGCAACCATTGTTTAGGAGACAAAGCATGAAAAATGTGCTTTATTCATGTGTGAAGTAAGAAAGCATAGTCGTGACAGATGAAATGGCCCTTAAATTATAAAGTGATTTGACATCAAAATTAAATGATGACAAATACAAATATTTTAGCAGAGAGAAAGGTCTCTATAGACATAAAATTATTACACGGAAGAAAATGCTCTAACAGTCACCAGATGTCAGTGATTAAAAAATCTGATTTTTYCAAGCAATCTCGTTAGTTTTGAAAAACTATTCATAAATTTTAACACGTATAATAAACCTAAATATTCTAGAAAACCTTGACAGTCACTTGCACAAATAATACAATTACACAGAGAAGTATTTCCACCCACAAAATTATCTAAGAGAGTGGGGGGAAAAAAAGATTTCTAGCAAGTCATTAAATACTACATTTTGTATTTAGGCAAAGTCATTGGGTAGCAGTGGTGAAAAGCGTACAATCTCAGTGAAAATGCCAGCATTAGATTGTATTTTAAAATGAATATGTTATCAACCAAACTCCAGAAGGCAATTATTGATAAAGCTTTTGTGTTTTCATATTCATATTTTCCCATGTCTGTAAGTTCTTTTCCATTAAGTCCTACTGGGGAAAATCACTGTTAGATTTTGTAAGTCGTTATTGTCAAGAGTTTTACGCTTGTTTACACAAACACACACTGTTCTATTGCACTAAATATCCTAATATCACTAAATGCACTTATTTATTACCATTTTTTTACACCAAAACCATGTATAACTTCAGTAGCATTGCTAATAACCTTTAAGCTCTACTTTATATTATCTGGCCAGCTGTTCCAAGTATTTTCTCCTCTAGAGAAACATCATGAGTAAAGTTGAATGACTATTAGAAATATATCCTCATTATCTCTCTTCTGATAATAAAAATGTATTCTCCTGCTGTGTGTTTATCTGCATGATCATTCCACTTATTGTATTCATACTCATACACTTTCAGAGATTTGATGAATTTAAGAGAATACAACCAAGTATTTGCAAAATCTAAATACTCAGTRATGTGGAATGAACTGGAGTTATTGTAGAGAAACATTGAGGAACTTATCTTGAAGAAACAATCAATTTCAAAGAAATGAAATAGCTATTTCAATATTTTTCTCAGTTCTCCCTCTGATATCTGAGCAATAGTGATTGTGACACTTGGAAAATGAAAGAAATCAGCTTATCGAGCAAATGTGAATTCAAGGATGCAGTTAAGCCAATATAACCCAGCTTGTTTCATACACTCATGGACATAATATTTGTAAATTCCTCCTTCCAAATTACAATATTGCTTACATGTCCTTTCCCTGAAGGCCASAGCCAGTTGTGTCTCTGTGGGCTATGAGGATGAGATTGTCTGCAAATGTTTACAGAAGGCAAAGTGCCGCATTCGGTCTTGGTAGTGGCTGAGGAGAAAATGGAATTCCTACAGCAAGATGAATCCCATCTGTGAACAGACTTTGCCTGAGCGTATTGTCTACATCAGCTGCAGTGTGGCAATATGTAAGAAGGTTATCTCATACAGGCACTACTGTAGTGTGGTGTTTAACACCTGCTGTGGATCTCACTGGAGTTCTTAGAACCTGCACAGAAGGCACCCATGAAAGCAGGATCTGAGCACCAAGTGCTGAATTATCCTGAGGTTCAGAGGCTTTGGGGTCTGACTGTAATAGRCCTCTACTTTCTTGATCCCCCATAGTGGTCCCACCATAGCACTGGCGGAAAGGAAATTTTTCTTGTGTGGATCAACCACCCTGCCCACAGCAAGGGCAGCAGTGACCCAAGGCAGGGCACAGACAGAGCAAAGCTGTTCCCYTTCCCTCCCATGGAGTCAGTCATCAAGTGATAAGAGGCTAAAGCTCTCTGCACAAATACATAACAGCATAAAATGCCCAGAGAGATGACATGCTCTACTAAACTTCCACCAAATAAATCAAACAGCTTTATGGCTATATTATTTATGGCAGTGCCAGAAAAAGATATTGAACTGACATAAAGCCTTGACCAGTTTCCTTCAATAAAAAGTTCATATGCACACACACAAAAACAGGATGTATGTTTTGTAATAAGATTGCACCTGTTATTCGTGGACTTAGAATTTACCATGAAATTTTATAAGGTGTGTGAGAAAAGAAATAAAAGAAAGGGAAGAAGGGTAAATTTAATTCTTTGTGTGAGCCTCTCTCACGCCTCATGCAGAAGCCTACAAGGCTGTGCACCTTGCAGGTCTGTGCCGTGACCGCAAATTGTCTCCACAGCACCATCCAGTGGCTTTTTCTTGGCTGGAAAACACGGCAGAAAACCTGCGCCCCAAAACTCCACACCTCAGGGCTGAAACGTGCAGCAACATAGCCGTATCCTCGGCGTGCTTGCTCTTCCCTCTGCCCTGCCCAGCTTCTGCCACTTCTCTTCAGCTAATAACTATGGGCACAACGCACTGGAATAAYGGGGAATATAATAGCATCTATTTATTTTAGGATAAAGAGGAGCTCAGTCTCTCAGAATCAACCATTAAGCAATGTTCTGGAAATCTATGCAACAAATTATCTTGCATTTCTGTTACAAATAATCAAACATGAAGTAAGTTTCTGTCATAATTTAACATCACTTGGAGAATGCAATAACAAAAATGTAGCTAAAGAGTGCATTAAGCACTTTGAAATCCAGGAAGCCAATTTCATACTGTGCTGTCACACAGTCAAAAGAAAAAAAATCAGAAAGCTACCAGAGCACTCTAAAATGGTAACAATAAAATCATGCGTCAATTCTCTTTATTTTTGCCTAGTTATATAAAAACATAAAAGGTATGGCAAAAGAAATTGTTTTCAACTGCTAAAGGAAAGCAACTTCAATCTTGAAACATCCTTTGATATCTTCTTGATACCCTTTGCCTCTCTCAATGTCACAAGAATGCCATAACAACATAACCATTATTCTTATTAGTGACTCTCAATATGTACAAGAAGTCTTATTACAGGCAATCTTTTATATATATAAATATTTCACTTCCAGCACTTTACATTAATGAAAACAATTTTAAAAAAAGAGAATAACTATTTTTATCAAAAATTCAGAATCAGTGCAGCATCCATTCTAAACAAACCTCTTACGGTAACTGTTGTTCCTACTTACAGGGTCTTTAATGGTTTTACAGGTATTTATGATTTCTTCCAGGATCCTGAGGGCACAGTCATAACGGAGTGACAAAGAAAGAGGGTTGCCATACCATAAGTAAGAAAACTGAGTCTCAGGAACACCACAAAAGAAGTATTTACAAGGCAGGAAGAGAAGCGATGACTCAAGCCTGAATATTGCCATACCCTACTTGTTCTAGTGGCTGTCTGCAAAATGAGTGAATTTTATATGCTCACAGGTTCTACACACTTTCAACACAACCCACCACYAAGCTGAACTGTTGTCATTCTGCCGTTTTATGAGCCAGATCACTAATATACTGTAAAAGCCACACAATTTAAAAAAAAAAAACTTCTCCCTTTCTCAGATGTTAAAAGCATTASTGATGTATTTGTCTGGCGGAGAGAGAAGACTAATTATGTTTTTTTTTGAAAGCTTGGGTAATTAATCTGTGATTTGAATTTAAAACAGAGTTCCAAGTAGAGGTTAAGGGAAACAAATATGTATGCTTTATCACAATGCCAGCTGAAAGAAAATATGGAAGCGATAAAACTACCAAAAAGCACCTTCAGGACAGGAGTCAGTTTCCTGGTGGCATTTTAGGCTCCATGGAGCTTCTGGACAGTGGAATACCCCTCCTGCCCTTTGGGTGGGTGCAGACATGCTGTTAGGCTGGGGTTACATCTACTTAGGCCTTTGGGGTACCCTAAGGAATCTAAAAGACTGTCTATGGTTTGGCAGTTGAATTCCTCATTTAAAGTCCATTGTTTTAAACTAAAATGGACACAAGCCAAATTCCTGCACTTGAATACACTGATATCCTCCTGGCTATTATAGGACTCTGTCCAAAGGGAAGAATTCACCCTTTTCAGATGTAAAGGCCAGGACAGAAACTGTATTTGGTCTCTTAAGCTACATATGCTTCCAAAGTTGAATCACGCTGTTCAAATGGCATCTGAGAGTGCAAACAGATTGGCTGCATGTCTTTCTTAGCAGCATGAAAACTCAGTTTCCCAAAATATAATTGATAAAAAGGGGTGCACTAAGTTTTGGAGAAAAAATATCTCATTACAGACACTTAGAGAATCCTAAAGTAGGAAAAATCCCTACTCTTAGAAAAAGGTTCATATGTTTCAAAGATATAGATTCCACAACTTTCCACAACTGGGAGATGTGAAATCATCCAGTATTTAACTCTTTTTATAGTTAGGAACATCCTACTTATGTAGTTTAGGCCTTCCTTGCTAAGATGAAAAATTGATTACTACTTCTACTTCTGATGAATATGTTAGCTGCCTCTAGTACTCTTTTTCTTTTCTTTTTTTTTTTTTACACATAAACTATATGACATAACTTAAAGGTATCTTTTCTTAGGCAGAACAAGCCCAGCTGGAAGATCACATTACTTCATTA
>QVAJ01000064.1:3167848-3196397 GCA_003546035.1 Mixornis gularis | reverse complement strand
TTTTTGACCTTTTAATGAAAACAACAAAAACCCCACCAAACCAAAGACAAACACAAAAGAAATATCATTCAATATTCTAGTCTGGCATAGAAAAACAACCTGAGTGAGAGTCCTRCAGCTGAAGTCAGTACTTATTTGCTTAAAAGGAAGTTACTAGTGTTACTATTTATTTACATCCCTGGATCAATCTTTTCCTCTACTTCTCCTTTCCCTTGCATGTTCCTCTCTCTCCACTCACAACCCTTTTGCCCCACTAAACCTTCATAAGAATGATATCTCTGCCAATAAATGTTTCATAGAAAATGAAAGACTTTGACTGGGATTCCCTACCTTCTTTCACAGAATCCACATTCTTCCATCAGTCAATAGATAGAATCACTTTTTCTCAGGTCTCAGAAACTTGAGTTTTGTCTAATGGTGTTTAAGTACATAAATGGTAATACCCTGAGTTATGTGGAAGGAAAGACTTAACAGTATGGAATGCTTGGTGTGGGCTGGCAAGAACCATTTGCTGCTTGCAGAGTTGTCTGGGAGAACTGCATGGTCTGCAACAATAGAATTAATGAAATTAACTTGTTACAGAGTTCATGAATTAGATTAATACAGAGAAAAAAATTATAAGCCTTATTCTGTGTACAAATGTAGTTTCCAAAGCAAACATAGAAAAAAATCTAAACTGCAACAAGAGATACTATTGTACTGTGTGATTTTACATCACTGGTAGAGAGCAATAGATTGGTAGAAGCATATTTAAAATTAAATGAGAATAATAAGAAGTCTGAGAAAATCTTCCTCCATTATTCCAAATTAATAAAAACTCATACAAATATTATTTAWTAAATTGAATAAAATGATTTTAAATAATTGGTATAAGTTTCTTTCTTAGGCATATAAATCTCCATCCTGGAGAAAATTTCATAATCTCTAAAATGTCCATGCTAGTAAGAAAAGTTTTCATTAACACATAAGGAAAAGGAGCTGAGGCATAAAAATATTAGGGCACCTTTTACATGGTACTGAATGAGCAAACATGGTTAAAATTTCTGCATTGCTTTTTGCTTTYTTCTTTAAAGATAATGAGGCAAGTCAGCTTACCTGATTTGGGCAAAGTTATACTGAATCACAGCTGCTGCAGTTGTTCTTACCTGTACACACTAATATTAGAATGTGAAATCAATTAGTATTTCCAAAATGGTCCAACTATATCTTATTTTTCAAGCTGTCTTTAACCTTGTGCTTTTCTGTTCATGAAATAAAACCAAGAGTTCATGCAAGATATTTGCACAAACTGCAAAGCAAAGGGAAAATCCCAATCTCCTTGGTTTTTTTGGATACATAAGATTTGGCTGAATTGAAGACGGTCAGCACCTGGGCATGTGTCAGTAGGTGTTCTCAGAAGGAGGCTGTAACATGGGAGGTAGAAATGGAGAAGGTCCTATGGGTAATTTATTTTGGTGTGACACTGAGCAGATGAAAAGAAGGCCCAATCGTGCTGTTCATCACCCCTAAAACTTCAATATGTGATATAGGTTTCACAGAATGTTTGATTTTCCACTTTACTTCTCTCTCCTGACCACAGTATTTACTGCTGAGAAACATTTGGCAGCTAGCTACATGTTAGGAATAAAACATAMTAGCACACACTCAAAATGTTGCAAGGATCTCAACTCCACTGTCCTGAAATAGAGAGAAAATTCTGTTTACTTAATTCTCATCTGAGTAATACCACAGAGATTTTATCTGAACATTTGTTTAATAAGGAATTATAAGCTTGGGAAGACCCACGGGAGACTGCTAATGGGTTATGATATGTAAAATGCCAGAAAACATAAAACACATGGATAGTGCCATGTTGCACTCACCCCTGCAGAGTAGAAATGTCACAATATGCATAAAAAGGCATAGGAAATACTGTTAATTATAGAGGTATTTGCTTGTGAAAGATTAAATATTACACTCAAAACAGAAGTTGGCTTCTCATGATCTAGTAAGGAAATATATGAGGGAAAGAAAGCACTCTGCTCTGGGAAGTGCCTCCAAGAGTAAGCTGTGATTACACTTCCAATCTGTAGCAACACAGAGCAACACCAGTGCTGTCAGTAGCCTGCACGAGAGGTACAAATGCTCCAATAATATTTTGATGTGCTCACATTGCCAATTCCAATGAAATCTGATGGAGCAGCCATAGCCTTCATTGCAGGCTCTCTGACCCTCTAGTGTGCCTCTATTTACCCAGCTCCCTCTCCTTGCCTTTGTGTGGATATCCATGTATGGGTCTACACAAACATTTGCACACATGTATGTATAGAATGACTGGCTCAGTTTTCTAAGCAGCTGCTTTTGGTATTTGATCTATATCTGAACTGACATGAGTTGATCTCATGTGTTCCATTGACATCTCCTAGGAAGAGACCCGCAGAGACCTGTTACAGCCTGCCTGTACTGCTCAGTGGGATGAGGCTGCTTTCTGAGCAGGTCCCCAAAGGCAGTATGTTTGTGCTGAAATCTCAGCAATGCCTAACCTGGGGCACATCTAAAATACGTATTCCAGTGGTTCACACAGCAGTCTGATGCAGAGACTCGATGCTGCAACCGTGGAAGTCCCAGAGCAGAATCCATCTGGCATTTTCACTGCACAGCTTAATGCAGATTAATTGCATCACCTCTGCTGCCCGTGGAGGTCTGGTGGTCTGGTGCCTGTTCTCACAGTTGCCTTCGTGTGTGCTGCGGATGGCGGCTCCTTCACATCTGCTGTAGTGACATTTGCAGGCTCGTCTGCTCACACTCCTCGGTGTGCCTCAGAGAGGCAGGCGAAACCCAGCCCGAGGGACACTCCCGTCCCGGCGGTGCAGGAAGCAAGGGGGCTGCTGGCAGCTGGGCAGCCTGTGCAACACTGCACGCCCCGCTGAGACTCGCCCCTGCCCGGTGCTGCCCTGGGCTTATTTCATCCTGCTTCTCTCTCGAAGCCCCCAGGTGGAAGATATTCATCCAAAGAGGCGGGCAAAAAGCGACACCGGTGGCATGCTGCCCGGCGGTGCCCGGCAGGGGCCAGCCTCCCCGGGGGACAGGGGAGGCAAGAGTGGGCCGGAGTTGAGGGATGTTCTCCCGGGCAGGGCACGCTCTGCACAGGGTGGCAGGTGACCCCCTGCGTGCATCGTGTCCAGATCCCAACGCGGGGCTGAGTCCAAACAGACCTCAAAACATTACCACTACTACTACTACTATTATTATTATTATTATTACTCCAAACAAACAAACAAAACTCAGTAAAGACATGGATGTTCTGTTATGCATCTCTGTCTCTGCACTTTGTATCTTTTTCCTACGATTTCTAAGCTCGTGCATTTAAGTTCTGTCACAATTTTTTACGGAAAGGAAAAGTGAGGAACCAGGTGTTGAGCAGCCTCATGCCCTCTGTTCCTCTATTACCAATCTTGGCTGCGGCTCGGTCCCGTTAACGTCCAGGCCGGGCTGACCCAGGGGCACCGGGCGAGGCTGCGGCGGCGCAGGGTCAGGGACCACCCGGCTGGAGGCWGCGCCGGGCGGCGCAACCAGGGCAGAGCCTTTGCTGCGCCCCGGGAAGGAGCGTCGGACGAGCTACCTGGAGCAAACCTCGGCTGCGGGCTCGAAGCGCGCCGGGCGAGCCCCCCGCGGAGGCGGACTCACAGAGCCCCATCGCGGCTGCATGGAGCGGGTCAGGGCTTTCCCGAATGCGGAGCGATGTAACAGCGAACTTTCCGCGGAGTGGAGGCTGCTCCTTGGTGCGTCCGCCTCCGAGCSGTCCCGAGCGGTGCGCGTTCTCGGCTCGCCGACGAGYCCCGCTCCGGCGCTSGGCGGGCGCCTTCTCGCTCTTCCCCGTGCCCGGGGCGGCAGCCCCGCGGTGAGCACCGCGGAGCGCCCGGGGCGGCCTCAGCGCGGAGCCCCGCGGAGCCCGGCGCGGTGCGCGGCGCGGCCGCAGGGGGGCGCAGGCGGCGGGCGCGGGGGCAGCGCGGCGGGGGCGGCGGCGGCGGCGGCCGGGCGGGCGGGGGGCGGCGGGACGGCGCCCGCCGAGGCAGAGCCTGCGGCCGGCTCAGGAGAGAGCGCGGCGGCGAGGASGGGGAGACACGGCGTGTGCCCCTCCGCGTTCCTTCCGCCGGTATTGGGGTGTCTTTCCTCCCTCCCCGCGCCGCGCAGYCCGCGCTCCGGAGGGGACCGCCGCATCGGGAGGAGCTGTTACTTTTTGCAGCCGGCATGAGGCTTCCCGAGGGAACGAGGAGACGCCGTGCTAAGCAACCGGGGAAGAACCTGCCTCTCATCTGTTGCAGGAGAACCCGGCGGCAGGCGCGGTCCCCCAGGCCGGAGGTGATGGGCACCCGCTGAATCGTGGAGTGCGCCCGCGAGTGCCTGCATGTGTGGCAGACATGGAGAAAATAAAGTAAAAAATGTGGATAGTGCCTGAGATGGACGGCAGCCAGTGAAATAAAGTAAACACCTTCTAAAGGGATTTAATTTACAAACGGGATTGAAAAGGGTACAACTTCCATGGGAAAATGTGACTTGTTAAAACTGCTGTCGGAAGATGCCGGCTGTCAACGCAAGAACCTAAACCAAGTAAGTTCTCAGCAACTTTGATCTATTCTCTTTTTGAGCCTTTGATTACCTTTTTGACCCTTTGGGGAAAAAAAAAAAAGGAAAAAAGAACTCTCTATGACTGTCTAAGGTAACTTTTTGCGCCGACGCAAGCAGCATAAAGCGACATCGTGTACGCCCTTGGTGATAGTCCGGAGGAGTGGAGGAGTATGAAGATCTCTTCCTTCCTCTTGTATGTAATAAACGTATTTTTCCCTGGCAGCCGCTGCCGTGGGATGCGGCATCCTTCGGTCGCTGGGTGACACCTGCAGCACAGCGGAGCGCCCGGGGGGCCGGAGGGAGCGGGCGGGGGCCGCTCCGCGGGGCAGGAGGAGGCTCCGCATCCTCCACCCGCGCAAGTGGGAGCCCCGCCGGCTCGCCCTGGGCCCCGCGGCTGCTGCCGGCCCTGCCGGCGCTGGGGCACCGCGGCCCCGGCAGCGCCAGCCGGGAGCTGGCGTGTCACGGACACGGGTGGGTGCGGACCGCGCCGCCGACCGCCCCTGGTCCCCACCGTAGTGGCGGCCGCAGCTGCGGTGTTCCCCAGGTGTCTCTCCCCGAGGGGTCCTGGATCGCCGCCGGCGCAGTCCGCAGGAGCCCTCCAGGGAAGGCGGGGGTCCTGTCCGGAAGCCCCTGGGGGGGACCCGGAGGACGGCGAGGTGCAGGTGGCAGGAGCAGAACGGGGTGAAGTGGGCCGCGGRACGGCTCCTGGAGCAGAGGAAGGGACTGGTGGGTTCATCCCCCTGTAGGATTCACACGGGCAAGGCCCCGACACCTGAGGTGATGGGAGAGAAGCTATGGTCCCGTTGGGAAGAAGGAGCTGATGCTCTGGAGCTTTAAATGCCGACAGAAATTCAGCACACTACCGAGGCACGCAACTGTAGTTGTGGCTACAGTTGTCAAAACCTACAGACTTGTTAATCTAACATTTCCCTGTTTTTATGAGAAAGCATAATTTATGCACTTTTGTTTTACTGGACTTTGTTGAGTGACTTCCTGTTAGCATGACAACCAAATTTTAGATTTCTCTACACATGACTTGTGAAATGGCTCTTCCAACATTGCAACTCCTTTCAGGTGGAAGTAAATAAAACCACTTTCTATAACATGTTTTTGTTACAGGGAATGGGAAGTCCACTAACAAGGAAAAAAATAGGTAACAGAGATGCCATGTTGATTTCGTCTGAGAAATAAGTATTTCTAAGAAACAGTGCACATAGAGATTTTCTATAGAATGCAGAATAGACAGGATGGGAAATAGTTTAAGTTCTAGACACTAAATATCAACGTTACAGTATCTTTAAGTCCAGCTTGCTTGAAATTTCAAATKTAATTGTATTGCAGTGACATGGAACGTTTCAGTGTTTATGTTACYTGCTTCAAAGCCCAGACTCTGATAGCTTAGCAAGGTTTTCTGTGCAAACATACTGAATTTTCCATCAATTAACCTCATTCACTTAAGCAATAGTTTTGTGTACAGTTAGAGAAGCCAGGCAGCAAGTGAGAGTGCTTTAGACCTGTTTTGGAATAGCAGAAATTCTGGAAGACCTGAATTTATGCCCATTTTTTAGGCAAGACTCAGAAATCAGCCTTATCCTTCAATATCAAAAGAGCTGAAACCAAACACGGTTTTCCTTTAGTGTTGCCTTCTACACTGAAAGGCCTTGGTTTTGTTTGCAGGAGGATGACATTCTTTACTCTGTTTTTGGGATTTTTTTTCTTTTTTTTTCTTCTGTTGTTCAAACTTAGGAACAGATGAGACTCTATTTGGAATCAGGAAAACAAAAATATGTCTGTCTTTTAAATTTAACTTCAGCCACTTACTCTGACTCTATGTATAGCAGTCATTGCCCTTAAAATAGCTCCAGAAAAAAATTCCATTTCTTATCTCATGCTATTTAGAGCCAAATGCTGCTAGCTGAARTTTAAGTGAAATTGAGGTCACTGTGATTTTGATTATCTTTTTGAGATATCTTTGTTTATCTGCTGAAAATGTTGGGTACTGACCAATGTGGCTCTGCTCTTGGTGACAGTGGGCTTGCATTTCTTCAGTGTGGAGAGACCACCAAGTAGATAATGAAAGACACATGCAGAGAAAATGGTTTAGGAATTAGCTTTCACCTTTGTGTGTGTGTGTGTGTGTGTGTTTATTGCCTGACTTAAATGACAAGGAAAAATGTGCATGACTGCTCCTCCCAAGACTTGAGACTTGTCTCCATACCAGTACACTGTTTAACCTGTCAGCTTTTTCTGGGATTTGATTCACTGGAGTGAGGTTGCAAAACCAACAAGGAAAATCTTGTGTGGCATCTCTGCTTGCCTCTGGTGGTGCTGGTAGTCAGTGTTAAAAGGGACTGAATTAATTTTGAAAATGATGACTAAGTCACCATAACTTATCTTACGGAAAGGCAGAATAGAAAGCAGGAAGAAAAGACTCTGTTATAACATGTTTGAAGAAAAAGCAGATAAAAATAGATGGAGCATTGTTCTATTCAGACATTTAATGGCTTTCTGAGTGTCAGATTTATCATTACTTTTTCTATTCAGTTTTAAGTTGTATTGGGTTATATTATTGTAACTTTCTCAAATACAATGTTCTTAATTACTGAAGGAAGGTTGAAGGTAAAACTGTGTGTGTAAATCAATCTTCCATCACCAGGTTTTGTGACAAAACAAAATTCCAGAAACCATCTGTTTTAGAAGTCCTGAATCATTGAGAAAGATAAACCAAACTTCCCCTTGCTTTATTACACTGACACTGTTTTAAGTAGTATAGCATAGTGTTAGTGTAAAACCACGAACTGTGGTAACAGGATCTCATGTCCACTGTGATGTTACTGGAAAAAAATTTCCTGACTTAATACATGTTAATTAATATAGTTTTATTAAGAGAATACGGGGGAAGGTTGAGCTAATTAAATCACTCTGTAATAGATAGGCAGGCAGAAGTCTCTCAAAGGGACATTACCTTTCAGTCAAATAGAATTTGAGACTGTCAAAAGAAGAACAACTAAAAATAAGACAATTTCTTTGTAAGTGAAGTTTTCAAAGGAATTAAAAGGTTTTTAGTGTGCCGCAAAGACTAAAGTAACAATAAATGACTTCGCWATTGTATCGTGTTCTTCTTGGAGTTGTGGGCTGTTCTGGTTTCATTTGAGATTTTTCTTCTTCCTTCAAATTTCTGTTTTGGTTTAAACTCTCAAATTACTTCTTCCACTCTTTTACAACCACACTTCTAGTTTAGATATTGACTGGTGTGAGACAAAAACTGAAAATAACCTTGGATAAAAATTACTTTTTTWTTTTTTACAGCTAAGGCGTTTTTCAGCAAATGTGGGCTGAAATGGGACAGGAAAACTTCCTTAAAYTTGAGTGAATTGTAAATTTGTCTAAGATTATGAACCAGTCAAATCTAATCTCTAAAGTCCATGACAGTTTCTGCAGTTTCTTGGTCACYGAGTCTGTGCTTGATACATTCATCTCAAAAGCTTGTGACATACTTGTGCATGTCAGATGAACCATTTGAAAGTTATAATGATATTATCTGGTGTATTATGCAGTGGGTAGAAAGGGAAACAGTAAATGGAGAGAGATTTTTCACTGGGCTTTTCAGGGAAAGMGGTTATAGGATTCTTCTGGAGATGCTTTCCACATATCATTGGAAACTTCTGAGGATCAAGCAACCTTTCCTGAGGAGGCAAAGGYCTCCATTCCACCCCTGGTGCAGGGACAGCTCCTGAGCAGACAAGCCATGTGATGGTGCCCTTAAGCTCTTCCGTTCCTAGCTCAGCATATGCTGGTTTTCCAGGATAAACRAGATCTTTTTGTTTGGTTTTGGTTTTTTAGAGTGGTTCTGGTACCAGTGTTAAGGACCASAAGTACATCCTTCCTTGGCTCAGAGAATCAGAAAGCTTATGCTACCTGTGYTGACACCCAACACCCTACTGGCAAAAGAAGTCCTGGGCTCCTCATGTCCTTGTGCCAGCTCGTCAGGCAAAGCACGGATCAGTTGGTTGAGAGCTGGCACCTAGGAGGACTCCAGCTTCCTGTAGATCTTGCACAGCATGCAGGCTAAGTTTTGTGCTACATTTGATAACTCTGAACTGACATGGAATACCTGTTTTCCAGCTACTGAGATCAACTTGTAGTGTCTCTGTTCYTTTCCTGGAAAGAGAAGGGCTGAAGCAGAGAGTAAACCATCCTCTGTATTTGTCAGAGGATATATGTTCTTTTAGAACAGAACAAGCATCCTCCAGGTGATTGTCTCTCTTTGTTAATCATGCAGCAAATGCCAAGAGAAGGAACCTTCCTTCTTAAGATAAATTTGCTGAATCCTAGCTGTGCAGAGCAGGCTGTGGTTGTAAATCATAAAGGTTGAATAAGCACAGAGGTCAGKAGATAAATGGTTGCTATAATCAGCCTAAAATGTACATTTAAAAAAAAAAMCAAAAAAACCCCGTGCATACACATGCACGTGCTCCAAGCTGCTGTGCTAACTTTTAAAAAATCTGTAAATAGCATGAACTCAGAGCTTCTGGGAGTTTGCCAGCTGCCACCTCTGCAATCCAGTTTCCTTTCACAGAATTCTTCAAAACATAGAGTCTTATGCAAACTCTCAATAGCTACTTAAATTTTTGTCACTTTTCAGCTCAGGTGTCTGGTTCTCATGTCTGTCAGAGAGAGGCAGCTGCTGCCAAAGAACTCAGCGACTTTCCCAGTGATGGTTAAGTAGTGGGGGTGATCATTAACCGAGGTCATAAAGCATGAGAGGAGCATTAATGCAGCTCTGTATCCAGCCCAAAATGTATGGTGAGAAGTTGGCCTGACCTGAGAGCCTCACTACTCCTTACATCTCACATCTCCTAGAGAGATTTAGGCATTCTGCCAGTAAGGACCTTCCAGCAGTAGACTCTCTGTGAGATTCACTGAGAATTCAAATTTCTTGTTCTAACCGTYATTTAATTAAAGTACCCACTCACATCAGGGTACTAGGTTAGCAGTTCTAGAGTCAATTCTATCCTGTTTGTTACATTAATGGATAAACTTTTCACCAGTGATCCTCCTGTAGTGCCCTAAATCAGAGGAAGRATATCAAAGTTGAAGATGAAATCTGTACTATTCCCTAGCATATAGATGTTTTTAACAGATTAGCAGTTTGATGTCAGGCCAGAGAGTACTGGACTAAGGAAATAGAACACCAAATTTACATTCAGTGAAAGTGACATTTTCTTCCATATTTTTTTTCCTTCCAAAAATTCATATAATTTATTTTTTTTTACAATAAATATTGTATTCTATGTGTTGATTTGCTACTTTCTTTTCCATTATAAAAATAAGCCAGACCAATTTACTTCCTTTGAGAAAAGGAATGAACAATAGGATTATAGAAGATGAAGGATCATATTATGTCTGATTTAAGATTACCCCTAGTATATTTCTATATACTAATTTCAATCAAATAATTTAATGGCAAATTTTGAAAAGCTCTAAAAAGGGATTTTTGCAGTTAAGGCCTGTGCTTTTTTTTCACCTAGGTACCACAAATTTGGTTGTAGTTGTAAACGCCAACCACCAACATTCTTTGTATAGTCACTGGAGAGAGACAGAAACCTCCTGCAAACAAACTCATCCATCCAATTTATACCTAGCATAGACTGAAAAGAAATCAGGTATTTATTGTTGCTGACCGTTGTTTGATTTCACACAGCTGAAGTAAGGCAAGAAAAACCTTACCCTAATAGTGTCAAAAAACCCAAACAAAAAACAGTTTCAGAGGAGACAATAAATAGACATTGATTTTCTTCTAAGGCGTCTTAAAATCCTGTTGAAGTTCCTGTTATTGATGCAGACATCATAACAATAACAGATGTCTGCAACATAATTTAAATATCCTGTTGTCTGTTCTCAAATTTTTTAGGAGTTTGTGAATGGGTTGTGTAGCTGAGAGACAGCTTCTAGTTGTGCCAAGGGAAAGGGGAGTGTCAGCTGGACTCTTGCAAAAGAAGAACACACAKTTCTGGGTGCTCACATCCCGCCTCCTCCAAGAGCAAGGTGTCTCTTTTCCAGAGAGAACACATTGTGTCTGTGGAGGAAGGGAAAGCAAGCATRGATTCGCTTTTCAAATGTTCTCAGCTTTGCCAGTGCAACCGTGTGCCTTAGTCCACTGAATACAGAAATAATCTCTCAGTGATGAAATAGTTTTAACTGATATTCATGTGGAAATGCTCATTATTAGTAAACACTTCAAAAGCAATCCTTCTGCTGCACTTCAGCACTGGTTGCTGAATGGATCCCGCCTATCTTCCCTGAAAAATAGGTAAAATATCCCATTTGTGTTTTATTTATASTGACAACTTATTTTTTAGGTTGGGAGAGGTACTGGGCATTCATTTCTGATGGTAATGATTTAAAGTTACGAGAGCTGCAGTCAATCCCTTGGACTTGTTTATGTTGGCACAGTGAGTTGTTTTTTTTAAATTTGGTGTGTTCCATAGTACACTTATACCTGCAACACCACTGCAACACCACTGCAACACCACCACAACAGCAGGAATTTTGGCCATGAATAAGACCAAACCCAAGCTGCTTAAGGAACAGTGGCCTAATTTGCCTTAAGCCTCTTAGCTACAAAGCTGTCATTCCAAAGGCAGTAACTAACTTTTTTTCTTTGAATTCATCTAGACACCTTAGCATCAGACCTCTGAGTCTGTATAGCCTTCAGAAAGAACTGGGTAACTTCTTAGGGTGATTCATATGACATATCTTGAAGGAAATTAATTGCCCTCTGCAGGGAGTGCATTTCTTCCCATTTGTAATGAAGGAAAATTGGGATGACAAACCCAGTGGATGTCAGTGTTTTGGATTCCTGGTTTAGTGAATATGTGTCTTGGTTTTATTTTTTGCATGTTTAAAATTGAAGTACTTTATTGTGTCACATAATGATTAATAAACTTGCCTAAGTCTAATATGAGGAATGTGTTGCACTAWTTTTTTTAATCTGCTGAAGAACCTGGTAACTACAGCACAGAGATCATGTATTTCAACTTGATGACAGGCAGGTACTTGCACTAACTCCTAGTCTATAACTACACTTGTATTTTCTCATAAAAGGTGTCATGCTTCACACAGAGCAATTGCAAAGTAATATTTTGGTCTGTCCACTTACATAAAAATATTTTATTCATGATTGTTTAACTTAGTGATATTAACTTTGAGCATATTTGTTTATGCACTGAGGCCAGTTGTACCAAATACTGATGTGATTTGAGATGATTACTTTTATTTTGCTGCAGTGTCTTAATGTAGAACTAAACTTCCATATAACTTTTTGTTTTTCTTTTTCTTTGTAATTTAAATTTGCTTTTTTTCAAAATACTCAAACCAAGCAGACTGAACAGGGGTTTGAAAGTCCCTTCTTTTCAGTGTGATTTTGCCCACAGAGGAGGAGGGCAGGGGATGCTTAGTGAGCTGGGTTGCATTTCTGTTCTTGGCCACTAGTCCATCCTCAGAGCTGCACTGACTGATTGAACTAGCTTGACTGCACGAACTGGATTTTATAAGGATGGGTTAGGATCAAAGAAGGATTTCTCATTCATCCCCACTGTGCTTCCTGTGCGCTCACTTCCTAGAAAACACCCTCATTTTGCCATCACTTGCGCTGGCTTTAAGACAAGTGGGGACTTTTTTTCCATCTGAAGAATTCCTTTGGATCAAATGTAGACAAGATTTAGCTTTATAGGTTTTTATAATTTAAAAGATTCTCCAGTGCATAGGATCTGGATGTACGTCATCTAGATGTTCTGTCACTTTATTTTGTTAAAGAAACATTACTCTTATAGCAGGGAATTTCCTTGCTTAGCACCCTTAGTGAGGGGTTTTACCAATGTCGCCTTAATTGATGTGCTCCTCTGTGCATTCACCCATGGCCCTTACTGACTTTGGATTTCCCACTCATTTGCTCAGTGCTTTAAGTCCAGAAGTTGTAGATGAGCTCTTGTTGAGACTGAAGAGGATTTATTTTGGCTTTAATGGCACTAAGGTCTGTGGGAAAGAAGCAATCAGCTGTCCCTGAGGAGAGGTTTGGGCCAGCAGTACCTGTGTGTGGGTCTGTGTGATATGTTCAAGGAACTCATTTTCTGGTTAGTCCTCAGAGCCTTTGAAGTTCTTCAGGGCATTGCTACTAACACCCAAGAAACAAAATAATTTAGGACATATTGTTTTGCACTCCCCAAACTCCACATGTCAGGGTTCTCAATTTTCAGAAAGAATCATTGCTGGTTAGTGATTCTTAGTGATAATTTACAACCAGGCTTCTGTTAAAACCAAGGTTTGCTGAATTTGGGCAAGATAGCAAGGGCAAGAGTGGGACTTTGAAGAGGATAGAAATAAGTTAACATTTCTAAACAAAAGTGGAAAAACCAGTAAGTGTTGTCATTTCAGAGCAAAGAAGGAAATAAAGGACAATGAAGACCATGGCTCTGGAGAGACGTGAGCACRCTCAAGTAGGTCTGCTCATGCTCATCTTCCCCATGATACTCCCAGTGACAGTTAGATAATAGACATTTTTAAGGGCTTGATTTTCTTTTGGAAACATAATGGATTGGTTGACATCTCCACTAGGCAGTGTGACACTTTATTCATCTTACTCCATTAGTGTTTTCTTGCCTAATTGCCTACTTACTGTTATTTTGACACTCTTCATTTAAACCCATTGCTGAAAAACAAAGCCTACAATAAAAATTACCTAAACCAATCCACCACTCATGATAGCAAAGATTTATGGCCAGAACATGATGGAATTCATTTTAAGAAATAAGATGCTTCCTTCTAATTTACCCTTAATTCAAGAAAATATTCAAGCATATAGAAGCTCTGGTGTCCTACTGAAAGCAGCTTCAGAAGATGCTTCCTGTTAAGCATTGGCTTMATTCCTCTTCTCAGTACGAGACATTTTCACATTTTCCTTAATCGAGGTTTAAGGAGTGTAATTTGAAAGTTCAGGTGAACACTTTATATATGACAACAAAGAAAAATATCAATAATGCACAAAACCAACATCTCTTTAGCAATTTCTCAGGTGTTAGAAACATATTAAAGGTATTTGTGCTTTGCATGTTTGCATTCTCMCTCGGAAGTATGACTTTGGTTCAGATATTCAACTCATTGCTCAAAATTTCTCCCATTTCTTTACCATAACTCCCTGAGAAAACACTTYATATGACATACATTTGTTATATAAGTAGCTGTCACTTTGAGAARGCCATTTTGTAGCTGAAAATGCCATGTTCAAAAACTCTTTCAGCCGCTTTTGCATATCGTAAAGGTTCCCAAAAGCCCAAAAGCTTTGTGTTTTTTATTTATTTGTCGTACATTGTGACCATGCACGCTCTTTGGTCTTAGGTAAATATTAAGATCACAWGTGAATTTAAGATGGTGATAATGGTCAAAGTAATTTGAAATTACACCACTCTTACATGAAATTTTACAAAGTACAAAATAAGACAATTGTGCCTTCTTGTCAATCCTACATTTGTAAGGATGATGTAATTTTAGAAATTTTGTCCCTTTTGTTTCAAGAGATTTATAGTGCTCTGGCAGCTCCTTGTTTCTKCTCAATAATTTAGCAGTTTATGAAAAATATATTGTGTTTACTTTTCCACTCTGATGCAGTCAATGCAATTATGAGTTGTGGAAAATCTAATCCAAAATCTTTTCATTGTTGAGTATTTTAGAAAAATATGTAGTCCTGAAACATTCATCTGTTTGCAGTTATTGCCATCATTGCAGCCGGGATCTGTCCTGTGTAATATAAAATTTTCTCCATTCTCTGTCCAGAGATCTTTTTCTGTTGCAGTTTACAGGTGCATATATATGGAATATTCATGGAAGGAAGCAGTGAATCTTTGTTTTAAATATACTGCTGTAGTTGACAAAATCTAAAATCTCACTGCATCTGATTATAAGAATTCCTGCATCTTCCTGTTGCTGGGAAGTTGAATTTAAGAATGAAAATCAAGTAGGGAATGACATGTACAGTTTTTAAACCAAACTTATTTTTTAATCATTTGTAAAACATTCAGGAGCCATTCTGAACAGGATTTTATAGAATTGCCAAAAACTGATTTCCATTTCAAGGTTATAGCACATCAAATGAAAAAAAGTTTCTACTATAAGCAGAACTCTAGTGTACTATTACGTATTCAGTATGTTCAAGCTGTTATGGGTTTAACATTTTTTCTGCTTATGTCAACTGTGAAACCAGACTTTGTATTATGATGGAATGATTTCCAGGTTTATGGATGCTCCAATTGTATTCTGTGCCAAACTGTTTACATTTATAGATCCTTACAGTTTTCTGTGTATATGCATATAGAGCTTTATACACACACATAAGAGAAGAAGACATGTCTCTTTACATGTAGAGAGAAACATTTATGTGCACTGTGTAGCTGACACACGTGAAAARTTAATATTTGCTCTGGTGAGTGAAAGAGAAGAGCTACCCAGAGTTCAGGAATGCAGCCTCTTAAAGTGTCTATCTTGTGTGAGCACACACAGACTTACATCAGTATCTTGTTGCCTGGGAGTATTTGTCTCTCTGCACTTGTTTATGAGATTTAAGAACTAAGTGACTGAGTCCAGCTCTTGGCCAGCTATGGCTTCTTTGCCACCCCAAATAGAGAAGAGCTGTGAACTTAACTTAATAGCAACATACCAGGACATGGAAAATGTAGAGGCAGTTACTTTTCTTGTGAATTTAGAGACTCCCAGGAAGCAGAGGCTTCTTAAGAGCCAGAAACTTCTGTCTGTGGGGCTGACAGCTCTGACACTGTGCAAACTCAGACACAGTTCCTACAAAGAATTTTTTTCTCAAATCTAGTAGCAAATATAGCTTGACTAGGACTAATCTATTATCTTTCACTTTGTTTATTATCCAGAAGGATTTTTTTTTGGTAGGCTTTAATGTAGAAGTTATAACTCATGCAATTAAAAGCAGAGCAGTCTATTAATCAGATTCATGTAAGGATAAAAATAACATTTTTAACTGATCCTTAGGTGAACTACACATGGCAGCTGTCAGGGAAAGCATCTGAAAGGAGGCAGAATAGTCTTGTGCTACACGGTTTCAAAACCTCCTCAGAAACCTGCTTTTGAGTGTAGAGACAAAAGTGTACCTAATAGAAAAAGAAAACGTAGCCCAGAGAAGCTGTGTATGCCCCATCCCTGGAAGTGTTCAGGTTGGATGGGGCTTTGAGCAACCTGATCTAGTGAGTGTCATCCCCTGTCYATGGCACAGGGGTTGGAACTAGATAATTTTTGATGTCCCTTCCAACCTGAACCTTTTTTATGATTCTGTGATGTGATCCCTCAGGATCCTGCTGGATGTTTCACATGGAGTCATTGCAGTGGCAGAAGGCTGGGACTCAATTGTGTTTTGTGATCTCCTTCATCTGAGTGTAAGAACCATTGGGAGAACAGAGGAGGAGGATACCATCACAGGGAAAGAGGGGGTTGCAGAGCAAGCAGTGTATGTCATCTAATCCAATGCAGAAAATGTCATCCTGGCCTGACAGTTTCAGTTGCTCTGGGACATGCACCTGGGTATGGTYCTTGTTGATTGGTTCAGGAAAGCACTAACTTGAAATCCCTGATAAATCTCCTTTGTTGGTAAAARCATAACCAAGATTCCATCTTTTTGCCTAAAATCTCTTCATCATCTCTGCACTCACCTGTCTACAAAACACTGAATAAGTTACGCCCTTTTTTTTTGCCTGGACCTATGAAGTAGCTTGACAGGGTGGCTGAGTGTAAAAGAACTGGAGGGATCAAAGCCAGCCAATCCATTTGACTTCTCTAGGTAACCATGTATGAGTTAGTCACAAACTGGTCTGTAGAAGTTACTTTTCAGTTCTTGATCTCACAGGTTTTAAAGAATATTTTAAAGTTTTCAGAATTGTCACATAAAAAAGTTAAATTTCTTGAGTCATTTATTATTAATATCTGTCATCTGCAGATAATTTATCCAGTTCCTTTCAGTGCTAGCTGATAACTTATGCATTGGAACTGGTAAATTCCTCAATCAAACAAGGATAAGTGCTAAGTGCTACAAAAAYTAGTGAAATGCAAGGATTTGTTTTGGGCTGGCACGTTAGAAATGAAGATGGCCAAAAGCTGCACACCAAATAGATTTGCCAGCTTAAATGAAGTTAGTAGCAGCTGTTCTGAAGAACAGATAAAGGCCACACTCATGTTTGCTGAGGTCCTTAAAGCAGCTCATTCCTTCATTGCTTGGGTGTTAGATTTTCACAGACAAGTTTTCACACTTCATTCCTTTAACAGCCTAGTGCTTACCTCCTTGTTGCTTTATACCTATATATTCATTTTTTAATAATCATAACTATTTTCTGTGTTGTACAAAACCCCCCAAACTATACAAGGTCTGTCCTAGTGCTGGATGATAAACAAGCTTGGGAGTATTGAGGTTCCTTCTTCAGGTGCCTAAGCCTTGAATGCCAATACAAATTAACTGAATAGTCCTCTCCAGATAAATAATGTTATTCAAGTATACAAGAGGCTGTACCCTCTGAAAAAGTCCTTTATTCAGAAAAAGATCCTAATTCATCATACCTTATTATCTCTGGACTGCTGAAAATGGATCTATTCCTAATCAGAGGGCTGAAGTTTCAAAAAGCGTAGCAACTGAAACCTTCATCTTTCCCATTTTTCTCTGCTGCCTTATGGGGTTTCAGTAATGGTCAGAAACATGACTGCAATTTTGCCATAGTGGCAAAGCCAAGGAGAGGAGATATCCAAAAATATCTATGTCAAATTTAATTTAAAAAATATTTAAAAAGGGAAAGATGCTACAGAATTAAAGATATGAACTGGATTAGAGATGCGATGAGAAAGCAATAGTAATTAACACCTGTTTGAAAGAAGGTTAAACAGCTGTTTAATTCCAAAAGATTAAGAAACTGTTCAAGTAAAACTCAGACTAGGAGGAAGCACACCAGGGAACAGACAAATACTAGAAAGATTTCCAAGAGGTTTTAGATAAAAGCATGGTTTGCTGAAAGGGAAAGGGATCATTACAAGTAGAAGATTTAAGATTGAATAGTACAGTAAAASTATATGACAGTGATTCAAAAAGGTACAAAAATCACTTTCTCTGTCATTTCCTAGTGCCAATTAGTGAAAGAGGTACTAGTAATTTGAGAAAAAAAGAGTTTTTAGGCTATACAGTAMGTAGAGCTATTGAGCTGTACCTGTAGTGTAGCAGTACTGTTGTACAGTACTCTCTTCGTTGCTTTCTGACCTACAGTATCTAGCACATTTAAGCAGAAATCCTATAGCAGTTAATTTATTTATCATTTCCTTAACTCCAGCCTACCTAGCTAAGTCAAAGTTTGCTTTGCCATTGACTTCAGCTGTGATATTACTTAAACTACTGAGTAGTTGTAATGCCTTTGATATTTCAGGAACAGTCAAGATTGAGAGACACTGAGTGGTGGGACAAAATGGTTTGCTGGGGTGTTGGCARTAGGGGATGGAACATTTTATCATATACCATTTTGGAGACTTCACATGAAAGAAATCAAAGGGGACATGAGAATGTGCTTAAAATTTCCTGGGAAAGCACAGAGAAAACAAAGTATGATAATACCACTGGAGCCTTAAATAACACTGTCTGAGTGACACCAAAAGTCAGCTATGTAGTATTGTGGATGTAATTGCTGAACTGTAGCAGTCCTGGCAGCTTTTGAGAATCAAATGAATCATGTATTTGGGTGGTATAAGATTCTTAAGCATATTTCATTTTCTCTAGCTGTTGGATAARAAGCAACACAGACCAAGAGCTACACGGTGTCTTGGCAGTCAAGTAGGAGAGACTCCAAACAAAGAAAGAGTTGGAACAGATCCCTGAAAATGAATATACTGTACTGGAATGGATAGATTAAGCTAGGCAATGAAAACAATCCTTTTTATTTTTTTTTTTTCAAATAAAACCAATTGAAAGTGAAAGATTACCATTTGAAGTGTCAAGTCATTTTGATAATTTGTCTCTGTTTCTGTAAAAATTGTGTTGGTACTTCCTCTAGAAAAAATTGTTGATTTCCTGAGTATTGGATATGTAAATCTCATTACTTGTGCAAAGTAACACAATGAATTTGTAAACTGTACTGGATTACAATCTGGAGGATAATAAYTTAAATGAAGAAAATAAGCTCTGTTGATGTTATTGGAAATTTTCCAACTGATTTGAAYACAATCACAGTCTTACTGCCTGCATCTAGATTTTTTTAAGCCTAGTAACATGTGTTTAACAATGGCAAAAAATGTGTATCTATAGAYAGGAGTACAGTAACAGAGTGCCTTCACTTGCTGTAGTACTTGGCAGGGTCTTTCTTTGTCAGATGCAGTTTCTCTGTGTTTGCAGTCCTCTGTGGGTTTCTGTTTTATCAAGTCTTCCAATCATCTATGTAGCCCACGTAATATTTTAGCATCTTCACAATCATTCAGCAATGAATTCCTCAAGAAATTGCTTGAAGTCTCATCAGCTCTTTCTTTTTCTTGAACCTGACTCTTACTGCCTGTTTGATTGCCTCTGGATCTCATACCTGAAAAGCCAATGAACAATTAATCCATGTCTGTCCTTTTCTTGACACCCATAATTACACAGACCTGCATTACACTTTCCATCTGTCCTCCTTTCACAGAGTGAAGATTTGTACCTTATTTAGACATTCTGCTTCTGGAAGGTCTTCTGGAGGTTTAATCATTCTGCTGCTCTTGTCTGAAATTTTTCCAGTACTACTCCAATTTTTGAGATAAGGAGCCTAGAAATGCATGTTCAATCCTGCATGCTGCTCTGAAACTACAGACACATACACATTTGCATTAGTGTGAGTGAAGCAAATTCTGTTTAACAGGAAATGGGCATGGCAATTAGAGAAAATTCATCTCAGCTTATGGAAACCATGACTCCAAATTATTTGTCTTGTCCCTTTTTATAAAAGAAGAGTTAGAGAGTACTTCTTTTCTTTTCCTGAAGCCAACTTGGCAGAGGTAGCTGAGGCAGGCATGTAACTGGTCATAACTCATTTACACATGGACAAGAAAGGAAGATTTATAAAATGTCTTGTGTTTTGTTTATGTCAGTCTATTTCAATGCTGGGAGCATAACTTTTATTCTGCTAATTGAAATAAAGACCCAACACTGCTGCTAAACCTGAATCATTATCTTGTAGAAATGCTTGCTAATGCTAGTAATCAGTCCTTTAGTTCCTGTACATGTGTTAAAATTCTGCTGATTACTCACTGTAGCATATGGACCTAACGGAAATTGTAGAAGAAGTTTTGTTATTCACTTGAATTTTCACAGTCTYTGCCCAGCTGAACTTGTTGTTCTGAGTTTGTTAAAAATGTATCTCAGGCTGTGGAACTGTAAAATTTAAGAGAATAGGAATTTACTGAGTCATRTAATACTGAAAATAAGAGCTGGGAGACTACTCACTGAGCCATGCAGAATCTCACACTCTAATTACACTTATCACAAAGTAAAAATCCCTCTTTTTCTTCAGACTTGAAATTTATAATTTAAATGTGTTTCTCTTCAAGACATCCAAAGGAAATAAATCTGAGATCCTTTAGCAAAAGGTTAACTGTTTTTCCGGTCTGTCTGTTGGGAAAAGGAGTCATCATTTAATCTAATTTCTCTCACATCTACCTGAAAAATTTAAAATTTATATTATAGGACTGTTGAAATGCATTTATAATCAAGTTCCCCTCAGGTGGCAGTGACAGAAACGTAACCCAGCCATGGGCTTGAACAATTCTGATTTTCACCAGAGTAATGTTTGAAAGCTCCACACATGCCAAAGGGTGATGCCAATTCCTTAGCACTGAACGTTGATATCTTTGTCATTGTATATGAACAGCCAAAGTGGAGGGAAGCCTGAGTAGGCAGRAGGTCAATATATTTCCAAACTTTGAGGAACTATTAGACTTGAGGGTATTTCACTGTATTATAATGGATTTTTAAGTACAAGCAATACAAAAATAATTTGATTCTGTCATGCTTCTCTGTGACAGAGCATTAGAAATGATAACCTGGTAGTTCAGAAATGCCACAAAGTCTACATCTCATGTCACTGTGTAATCTGAATACAGCACCACTTTGTGTTTTTAATTTTGTCATGTTCTCAGCAACTTCACTGCAAAGCTTATTCTGCTCTTGATATGTTTTGATATGGGATTGAAATATTCATTTGATTCCATCAGTGCTCTGCATCTTGATCTTACTGACATAGATCACACCCTTTGGCGACTTTGCAAACCCTTGGGATGTCACACATTTGCATTACTCTTTCAGAAAGAAAAAGACTCAGYCTGCATTGGTTCATTTGGGTCCTTACCCAGGCTGCAGTCCTTCATGTACTACCCCAGCATGGGTCCTCCCATGGGGTGCAGTCCTACAGGAAAAGGCTGCTCCAGTGTGGGTCCCTCACAGGGTCACAAGTCCTGTCAGGAAACCTGCTYCAGGGTRGCCTCCTCTCTTCATGGGACCACATGTTCTTCCAAGAGCCTGCTCCAGTGCAGGCTTCTCCCAGTATCCCAGCCTCCCTGGCGCACATCCACCTGCCCCAGCATGGGTGTATTCCATGGTCTGCAGGTGGGTCTCTTGCACCCTGATGGACCTCCCAGGGCTGTGGAGCACAGCTGCTTCACCACAGTCTGCACCACTGGCTGCAGGAGCATCTCTGATCCAGCACCTGGAGCACCCCTTYCCCTCCTCTCCACTGACCTCGGTGTCTGCAGGGCTGTGCCTCTCACTCCTCTGTCCAGCTGCTGTGATGCAGCCGTTCTTCCTCTTCCTAAATATATTCTCACAGAGATGTTACCACTGTCACAGATGGACTTGGCTTTGGCCAGCAGTGGGTCCATCTTGGGACTGGCTGGCACTGGCYCTGTTGGGCATGAGGGAAGCTTCTGGCAGCTTCTCAGAGAAGCAATACCAGCCGTTTCCCCCCACCCCCATGAAAATCTTGTCATGTAAACCCACTACAGCCCAAGGCTTAGCTGCTCTAAACTCATTATGCTAGTTCAAAACCAGCATTTCTTACATTGCATCTTAATGTCTCTCCAAGTAAAAGGTCTCAGTTCTGATTAACCAGTTTCTTCCATTTCTTGATATTATTGTGCTTACCTGCAATGATCCAAAGCAGGTGTTATTTACCCTGAAGAATCACATCTTCTAATGGCATAGTTGTTATTAATAAAAGCACATTATAACAGAGGTACCAGTCAGTGGTTAGTTACATCTTATCTAGTTTTATGAATATGAATAAAGAAACAGACATCCAAAATTTTAGTTATTCATTGTTGTAAAATTAAAAGTAAGCATTTTTTCATTTTAAGGMTGCTTGGGATGAAAAGGTATTTACACATATATTTTGTATAATCAATAGAAATTATTAGCTTGTGCATGAGAATCAAGAGTGAGTCATAAAGAAACGAGGGAAGAGAGAATTCCTATCAGCCGCACTTAATAGGCCTCTCTGTATTATCAGTACTGCTARAAGTGTATCTAATGAAGGAACAAAGCACAAAGGCAGACATTGGAAATATATTCCCAAGCAAGGCATCTAGATCTAGCAATTGCCAAGTATGGTCTGTTTATACTCATCATAAATGTTAATRCTATGACTGGAAGAGAAGAGGGAAGAAGAGGCAGGAAAATGAGCAGAAGTCATAACAGCGACAGAACRTGGAATAAGTAATTTTTTCCTGAAATTGACTGCTCATGTTACTGGAGATGAGCCTGTATCTCATTCTCATTATCAGACTATGCATTTGCAAGGTGTGAATAATAACTACTGCCTTGGAAAAAATTATCATACTTTATAAAGGGACATAAAACTTGCAGATGAGTATGGCTGGACTGAACATTTCATGYAGCTGGCAGTAAAAAGAGAAAATACCAAAAGAAAGAGTCATAATCCATGCTGAGTTAATGGTGGGACTCAGTGATCTCATCTTCCATGAGTCCATAATTCGGATTTTTTGTAGTGCTTTTGGTATGTGGTCAGAAAAGTTAAGAACTGAAAGACCATATATATAAAAAATACTGCCAGGAGTTACTTCCAAAACAGAGACTGTAGCAGACTTACAGCAGCGAACTGTATAGTAAGCACTGTAGTATGTGGGTGGTGCTACTYCTGCCATTTATAGGCAATAAATACTATTCACTTTTGCTTAAGCAAGAATAYTTAAAATCGCACAATAGTTGTCATAGCGTAACCAAGAAGCCAACTTTTAGAAATTGTACTACAATTAGCTAAAGAATCTAACATTAAACAATTACTTCTTATGGACAAAATTTCTAGATCTTTTAGCCCAAGGCATATTTAGAAATGTGGGGAAAAGATTGCTTGCAATGAGAAAAAGTTTAAAAATTTACACAGCTTTATTTGAAAATAGTCACATTTGTGCTGCTCACACAGGGGATACTAAGTACCAGAACATACTTCCTATTTTTCCTAAAAAAAAAAAAAAAAGAAAAAAGAAAAAGAGGAATCCTTTTTTAATTGAAATTCTTTTCCTAAGGGGAGTGCTGCCTTGTGAAATTGATACMATTCAAGTAGTCTGGGAGAAGACATTAATTTTATGTAGAGATTTATTTCATTAACAATTGTTACAGAAGGCCAGCATTTTTCTTGCATGGAGTTACCTCCCAATATCTGTTTATCTCTGAGTGTTTTCGCTTAATATTCAAAATTGTTTCAAACATTTCATGAGAGCATCTGGTCTGTAATTTTGAAAATCTCTCTCTYCCAGTRCCTCACAACCTCATAGTGCAGAATTTCTTCCTAATACCCAAGGTAAACGTACCCTCCTGCAGTTTAAAGCCATTGCTTCTTATCCTGTGGCTATCTGTCCATGTAAAAAATCACTCTCCAGCTTTTTTTATAAGCTCTCTTAAAGTACTGGAAGGTTGCAAAGAGGTCAACCCTAAGCCTYCTCCTCTCCAGGCTGAACAACCCCAACTCTCTCAGCCTCTTTTCATACAAGAGAGCTCCACCCCTCTGATCATCTTGATAGCCCTGCTGGGGACCTGCTGTAGAAGATCCATGCCTTTCCTGTGCTGGGGRCCCCAGAGTTGGATGCAGAACTCAGGGTGGGGTCTCAGGAGAGTRGAGTAAAGGGGCAGAACCACCTCCCTCATCTGCTGGTCATGCCTCTTTTGCTAAAGTCCAGGATTATCCAAAAATAGTGAGGCGTATGTAAATACCACATAATGTATGCAATGTTTCTAAGCAAAATACTGTCTTATAAAGTGGCCACAGTGGGAGTGGGTGGTCTCATATGACCACAAATATTCATAAACTTTGATAAATAACAGTAGAGATGATTTGTAGAGCTCAGCTTTTTTTTTTTTTTTTTTTTTTTTTTTTTTTTTTTTTTTTTTAAATCGGTAGCACAAGTATTTTTGATCCAGACTGGTATGTTTGTGTGCATTTTGGATGTAGGCATGAGCAGGTCCAGTGGCTTCATCCTAAAAGCTTTCTAATTTGTGAATGTTGACTTCCATTTGAGTCTTGAATCAAGTCACTTCTTGATTTCACAGCTTCTTCATAAAGTTCAGCAAGGGCAGTGTTGGCATATTGGCATATTTTCCACCAGCTGGAATGAGAGTAACATTTCTTCTGTATGCAGCTMTTGTCCCAGGTAAAATCAGTTTCACAATCCTAGTTCTGTGAGTCACTGGGCAAGGTGACTCGCCCAGTATCACCCAGTGGTATCTTGAGTTTCAGCCCAATGCTTTGCACACCAGGTAACTGAACAGAAGTACAGCTATTCTGAAATCTTTTGTTCCCCTTCCTAGGAGTCTCTCCTAAGCATGTTATATAAGCATGTTCTCACCAGCACAAGAACAACTGTGGCTATATATGAGTGTGTATATTGTTCTGTGATGTGGAGCTGCTTGCAGGAGTTCTCTTACTCAGTTTTTTAATATCTTTGGCTTTTTGGTCCTTTGAATGGAGGTGCAGGGGGTATGAGCCATTCTTCTGGAAATAAAACATATTTTTCATTCCTAAACAGGTGCTTGGGAGTTAGTTTATGTACACAGTGATCTCAGAGGCTTCTTTATTTTTAATAGTTCAGGATGAATGTCTTAAGGAGRAGGAAAAAAATAAGATGTAATGTGATCTGTAAGTTCAACAATTCCACAAATTMTTTTTAGAGAGGCCAAAGTTAGATTCACTGAATACACATTTATTTCCTTTTAATTGCCCTCACTGCTTGCATTTCAGATTAAATTAGCTTTTATTTATATTAAAGTTGCTTTTATATGGTGGCTTACAAAAAAAAGAAATCTCCACATGTGCAGGAAAAAATTCTCCTCTGAATACTTTATATCACTTAGCATTCAAGGATCTGAAAATGTGGTGCATTTCTTGACATATTATACATAATTTTGTACCTAAATGCTGGAATTTGTTATTCAGTCTAACTGAGATTCGTGTGTAGGGCAGGGTATGATGTAGAAGTGAAACAGAAAGTTTGTAAGTAGATGTAGCCAACAAAATGACCTGGAATAATGGTCTCCTTAGAGGTTTGCTTCATGTAAAATGGTACAACTCTAGGAAAGATGATAAGCCTTTCATTAGCCAGTTACATTCAATCTTTTATATGCTCTGTGCCTTCACAACATCACTTAGAATGCTGTGTAGGGCAAAGTCTTCAGAGTACTGTTAAATCCCATTAAACCGCACTGAGATTTAAGTAAGTGCTGGAGTGCTTGCTGAATCAAGGATAGTCTTCTAGCTCTGTCTGTAGGACTGTTTCTTGTGAAAATACATTTACTATTTATAGTCATACTGATGTCCCTCCTCTAAATTTAATTCATCACAGGTGCCATTTTAGACAAAAAAATCACTGGCCCTGCTCATAGCAGCCATGTGAGAGAAAATGAAGAGAAGAACAGAGAACAAAGTAGGAGTGTATGTTTTCTGCAGTGTCCACAGCAATACTTCAGTTCCACTGTCCCTTGGCATTTCTCCCCAAAATCTCATACACTTCCCTACAAGATTCCACTGAGGTAACTTACTCAGACCAAAGATCTGCTGCTGTGTGAATCTCAGAAAAGCAACTGGTATCTGTGTGCCATCCTTACATCAAGGATACAGGCAGTAGAAGACTCTGGCTCTTTGTGCCATGCTCCTGTTCAAAACCTGTCCTTCACTTTGACAGACATAGTTTAGATAAAATAGGAAACATGGAAACATTCAGGCAAACATTAGGCTTATTGGCCTGAAAAAGGACATAGGGTTGTTTTTTTTCCTTATTGGGAAAAGTGGAGGATGGAATGTTTCCCTGCTGGGAGGGGATTTCCTTTTGTTGCTTTCTCCAGTGTCCTTAGCAGCTGAAGAAATCATGCTTGGTAGGACAGTCTCATAGGGTGCCATTTGGCTTTAATGGGTGAAATTCTAGTTAGGATAGTTCAAATGCTGTTGGCATAGCATCATATTTACTTTTGAGGAGTCCTTGGGAGGTCTGTGGTTGGACAGCTTTTCATGAYTTGTTCAGTCTTTCACTGGTTTCCTGCATCGTGATCCAGCTATCTAAAACCCAGCTCCTTCACTACAGATCTTTGGCAGAATTTGTCTCTGGACAGTGCCRTGGCTGTTTGTTAAATTGTAGTGGGCACTGTGGTCATGGAAACTTGAAGAGATGCGAACCTGACTGAGTATGATGACTAAAAGYTTTTACCATCTGAGTTGGCAGTTTTCCATGTTCCTTTATCAGGAAACATCATTCTTGGTGTTCCACACTGACATTGTCTCCCAAGCACATCTGCTCCTCTGTGCAGCACACACAGCCATGAGAACCATTTTCCCCTGTCCACCACAGTCAGTGTGTCCCCTCTGAGCCMATCTGGGACGGTTCCCAAGTTCATTCTGATGCATCAGCACAGATATAATGAAAATTCATAAAATTGTGTTGCATCTAAAATCCCAGAGAGGTGCACATTGATKCTAAGGTCTTAAATATGCAATTTTAAATTCCTCTATAACTGGTAAGTCTGGAGAATTCTGCTCTTATATTCTCTTTCTGAAGCTGCTTTAGCACTGTCTGGACTACATAACCTTGTTTAGTGATAGCTGTAGAATTCTTGCGTTTTGTAAGACGATGATGTGTTCGGCAAATTTCATCTAGTGTGGCTGGTGCAGTCTTGTAATAAGATATAATTTGGTCTTTACAATTGGAAAAACAGATATTCCCAGGTAATAGTTACTTTCCTTTGCTGTTGCTATTAAATTGTTTTTCCTGTCACGGCATGCCCAAGGGTGTCTATAGATCTTAAATGTAAACAAATMCAGCAAAATAGCCTAATCAATATTTTGTAGGCTTTGAGGGTGAAGGAAGMCCAAAGGGCCGTGATTCCTTGTGGAGATGTAATTTGTGAGATTCCACAGGGATGAGGGAGGAAGAGAAGAGAAGGACATGGCCCCTTTCATGGTGTAACAAGAAGCATAGGATCTCAGTGCTGCTGATGGGCAGCTCTGTGACTCTGGCAGCTTTCCTTGTCCTCCCCTTCTCCACACAGCAAATCCATGAGAGGCTCTTCATCTGAATGATGACCAACACTTTCAGTCAAATAAAAGCTAATCTTCCCTGTCACATGTGCACTAAGACAGCAGAGACAGGACTCCAGTCCCACTCCCTGAAACATCATCCGCCTTGGTGCCACTGGAGTATTTAAAATTCAGCCTCAGACTTCATCTGTAAAAGAGAGATAAWCTCTCATTCAGGGAACAATTTCAGGTGAGGTTTGCTGTCAGCACTGTGCCTCTCTGGGGAAGGTATGCTGTCCCACTGGCACTGTTGGAGCAGAGACACAGTGCCATACACTTGAAGACAGACYAGAAATTGAGCACGTTTGTTGTTTCTATTTACAGCTGGGTTTTAAGTCTTCTCCCAGGGGCTGTGAAGTCCAGAAYTGTACTTGCTAGAAAACAAAGTACTATAATTCTTTTATTATTTATAATGTTTTCATGAGTAGTAATAGCAGACTGTAGAACCTCCCTGAATGTATATCTTGCAATGACTGTACTTTGAACTCATCACTGTCACATTACTTCAGTGTGTATTTAAGTGTCACTGCCATAATATATCACAAACAGGAAAGWAATTTCCTGTCAATCAAAAGAATAGGAATGAAATTAAAATGAATGCTACAGGTTTTCCTTTCAAGCATCTAGCCTCTTCTAATGTCACTTTTTACAGAAAGGTGTTCCAATAAGTGAATCGTGTGATGACCTTCATTTGAGCTGCAATATTGGAGAAAATTAGGAAAAATAAGGAAAATGTAGCAAGTTTTTTTCAATATTTTTTGACTCACTCTTCTCTCTCTTCTCTGTGATTAATCCTCAATATGCAGTGTAAAACTGTGTCACTCCTAATTAACTTTTAGAGTTAGATAATGTTTAACCATTACATTCTTCACAGAACTGTGAGAGAAAACTTCTGTCTTTTGATGATGTTGTCTGTGAAAAGACTTTTGAATTTACTGAGACTGTTTATTATTCCTGTTTTCATTTAGCTGATTTGCAGTTTGCATCATCCTGCAGCCTCATCTATCCTTCAGGCTGTGAAAACCAAAGTACAACTGAGGTAAATTTTTTACCAGACAAATCAAAACTACACAACCAAACAAAAAGTAATCTTCACACTCAGCTGTCAGCAAAAACTSTGAAAACGTTGTTCTCAATTCAATATGCTTGGCAGTTTGTGGTGTGCATTCCTGCTGGTGGGGAATGTTCAGAGGCATTTCCACAAAGCCCTTAATAACATAGTTTAGTGTTTGATCAGCCCTGGAGTGTTCAGATTGTTGGACTATATGATTGTTGTAGATCCCTTTCAACTGAAATACTTCTCT
>QVAJ01000064.1:3134828-3167158 GCA_003546035.1 Mixornis gularis | reverse complement strand
CTCCTCTTCTCCACCCGTCCCAGTGGTTGCATCTCTTTGCCCAAAAGCAAAGATAGAGAAAATAATACATAAATCTTATGGCTATCTAACCTCAATGCAAGGTTGAATACAGCTGAAGCATATTTTTTACCCACCTCTGTAGRCAAGAAACAGGACACCAAGGAAGATCAAAGCCTCATTTGTATTGTAGGGGTTAGGATACCCAGGGAGGACAAGTCATGCACTTCCTCTGTATGGAACTACCAGGCAAGCAGAAATGCAGTTGGACACAAGCCGTGTCTGGCCAAACGTGCGCAGTGTGGTCCACAGCTCTGTCTTTGTTTCTGTGCCTGGAGCCCAGGACTCAGGAGGAGGCTGCAAATGGTTTCAGTCCAGCCTCTCAGCACGTGTGAGTGGGATTGTCCAGCACTGGCTAAATTCGCTCAAAGCATSAGGGCGTTCTCTGGCCTTAGTGGGTCTCTCATGTTCTGTAAGAGGGTGCAGCATCACCTGTGAAAGCCTTTTGCAGTGAGCAGCACAGGGTGGTGGCAGATGTTCACAGGCAGCAAGGATGGTGGCAGACCTGCACAGTTAGGGCGTAGTAAGAGTCAATGTACTCCTAAATAAGGCCTGAACCAACATTTCTTGTGCTACGGAGATCATTTAGTGATGCTGCTGTGGTGTCTTTTGCAGTGCCTCTGGGTTCTTGCTAATTCTGTCTTCTGTATGAGGGTCTTTACATGAGCAAAACAGCTACTGAGGAAATGAATCAGCGTTGAATGGTTTGGATSTTGGTTTACTTCAGACAGTTAAACGTGGGCACGTGGGACTTTTTAGAAAAATGTCTGGTTCCATTAAGGTGTAATAATGAACCTCGCCTGAGTGTGCTTTATGCAGAGCACCTGAATCTTTTATAGCTGCCATTTGCATATTTCATATAAAGAACCCTGAATCTGTATGTGACATTTCTCTGATATTATCAAAAAAATATGAAGTTCTTCCTTGTGASCACTAGTGTGGAAATATATGAGAGACAGAAATTTCTTTTAATATAATTTGGTATGTGTGGGACTTAATGACTWTGTGAATGCTTTTAATGAAATCACRTACACTGTATTTGTAATTTTATGTTCTGATCCAAAAATCTGTTTAGTGTCTCTATTCCAATCTTTTATAATATAATTAAAATAGATTATTGTCTTTAAATATTATATCCATAATAGAAATGTYATCACTTTGCATAACATATATATAAAAATATTGATAAGTATTCAAATATAAATATAMATATAAATATATAAATACTCCAGTAGGAATGCAGACCTATGTAAATAAGATGCTCCTTATATGGTAGRAACATCTTCAGTGATCACATTTTCTCAGGTATTTCATATTGCAGTTTGTTCTGTGTCCACAGATTTGATATTGTGTGCTTAGAATTGATGAGTTAAAAAAGTTTACCTCACTGCATCTGAAATCTGAAGTWAATAATAGTGAACACAATTATTTCTGCTAATGAGATTCTTGAGTTTTCATTCAGTGTAAATAAAAGTCAGTAAAACCAAAAGATAGTAAAAATAAGACAAAATTGCATCCAGCATTTAGCAGAAAAATGATATCAGAATTTTATTTTGGATGAAAGCTTCAGGGGGAGATTATTATTCCAGAATGTTGAAATAATCAATTTAGCTATCTTTGGAACAATGTCTCAGAAAGTTTTAGTTATTTKATTTTTTTTGTTTCATTTTAAAATTATTTAAATGCGCTATTAATGTCAAAATTGTAACACTTTTAAAAATTTTTGATTCCTCAATGTATTTTCTTCCCACACTTCCATCTCTTAGCAATTTATCTTCTTGAGTAATATTGAAATTGTCTCCTGTGGAATGTAGTTCAATCTTGAAACTTTGAATTCCATAGTAAAATGGCATTTTGATCCTTCGCAAAGCCTGAATCTGTCGTTAAAAAATGACCCCAAACTAAAAGATTTTGTTATATTTCAGCATGGAGATTTCATCCTTTTTCTTTTTTGRCAGCACATTGTTTAATACACTCTTTATCTAGTAAGAGATGATTAGCACATTCATTAGCTGTTTGAACAGTTTATATGATGAYGGATTTTTAATGTAATCTGAGTTATGAATTATTGACATAAAACATGGTAAGTATGGAAGTCTGCAAAGAAGAGATGGGCCAAGTAGTACACTCAGACTCAACCAGCTATTACAAGTATTGTGTATTTCAGGCTGGCTTTCTGGGCAGCTGGAGCAAAGTTGCCACCTCTGACACAGYCTTTCTATCTTATTAGATTTTCCTGAAAAACTATTTTGTGATAAGTAATAGAATAGATAAACAGAGTAGTGAGAGTCAATCTGAATGCARATTGCTCTAAATTTTTATGAGTTTTCAAAGAAATGGAATACCCAGGGCTTTGTGTCTCTGAGTTGAAGGTTTTCTRTACCAAGAGGAGGAGAGAAAGAAAGTACCCAAGCAGCAGTCTGTTCACATTAGCTTTATTTTCCTGAACATTTCCTTGGGTTGTTTCTGTGCWGGGTAAGATAGCAGAGATTAGCTAGTACAATTTATCTGTTATACACTCTCTCTTCTCTTAGAGAGGTTAAATTAAATAGTTCCCGCAGCTCTGTCTGCAGCAACATTCCGTGCCTGGAGCTACACCAAGGTGGAACAAGTAGCTACACTGGGAAATGTAAGAACAAATTATCTAATGAAACTTTAACTGAAATAGTATGAAKAATCATAGAATCACAGAAGAATATTCTGAGTTGGAAGGGTCCCACTGGGATCATCAAAGTCCAGATTCTGGCCCTCCACAGGACCATCCCCAGGAGTCCTGTGCCCTCATATGCCCAAGRGCATTGTCCAAACACTTYTTAACTCTKTCAGGCTGGTGCTGTGACCACTTYCCTGAGAGCCTGTTCCAGTGCTCARCCACCCTCTAGGTGAAAAACCTTTTTCTAATATCCAACCTAAACCTCCCCTGGCACAACTTCAGGCCATTCCCTTGAGTTCTGTCACCACAGAGAAGAGATCAGTGCCTGCCCCTCCTCTTCCCCTCACAAGGAAGTTGTAACTGCAATGAGCTCTCCCCTCAGTCTCTTCTCCAGGCTGAACAGGCCAAGTGACCTCAGCCACTCCTCATGCAGCTTCCCCTCAAGGCCCTTCACTGTCTTCAAAGCGGAAGAAGGAAAAAAGAGAGAAAAAAATACCAAGAAATTTATTTTTGTTGGCAGATTTGACAACACTGTGTCTCAGTTATGGTCTCCGCAATCTGGAATTGTGTTGATAACCAGCMTTTTTTCCACTATTTCTTTTCAAGCTCAACTGGTTCCTGCTCCACACCATGAGGAGCTACATTTTCGTATCACAAGCTGGAGGTCACGCTTGATTCAGTAACAGCAAATAAATCCAGCAGCAAACATAGGTCTGACCAAAATTCAGAGGAGAGAAGATGTGTGTCCACACACTGTTCACGTGACATCTACATGTACTACTTAGGCACTGGTAGGATCCCTGGGAAAGAGCTGTACCGCCGTATGCTGGCATTCCCACCGCCCAACACAAGGACAGTAGGTGCTTCCTRACATTAATGAAGGACTGAATCCACCCTTAGCCTACCAGCACAGCTTCACTGTCTTCATTCAGAAAGGCTACAGGGAGTGGTATTTATTTTAGATTATAATTGCTGGGTTTCTCTTCTTTCGTACAAAGGAAATCAGCAAAGCAGAGAATATTGCTCCAGCTTTAATTAGRTGTTTCCACACCATCTAGCTTTCAGGTTATTGTTTTCCCAGCAACTTTACCAACCTCTGCTGCTCTTCTGTTGAAGTAGAGGTGGTAAAAAGAACTGGAGAATTTGGAGATGATGTACAATGTGCAGTCAGTGAGTAAATGTCACTGATTCATTAAAAAAGCCCCACAACAATCTCAAATAAACATGAGAAGTAAAGAATTTTGACGTGATCCAGGGAAGGAAGAAAACCTCTAATTGATTAGAAGCCTTCAGTCATTTCACATACTTCTTGTTTAGCCTTGGAGAGATGTCTTTCAAATATTTTGCTCAAATACTTAGGTCATTTAGCTGGATGAGAGAGGCCATACTCACCAGTAAACACAGTATACTTTTAAAAATGCTATGGCAACAGACARGTGCTTTTGTTGGCATAGATTACATCATTGTGGGGAGATACTGGAATTATTTTGGAGAGTCCCTTGGACATGAGACTTATCCCACATCCCATTCTTTATGAAGCATATTTTGTCCAGGGTGCAATCCTCTGAAGGGGATTGGTGATGGTTCTGGTGCTCTCCTCCTAAACCATTGTGTTCTTCCTTCCTGGTAGTGAAGGCTTTCTTTCTCCACGCTTTCTCCAGTCTGCAGTGRATTGCACCCTTTTTCTGCCAGCTTTCTGCAGCTGGTTTGCCTGGGTGCTGACATCTYAACTTCCCAAGCTATGGTAGTGCATCACGTGATTCCCCTCTCTGGAGGTCTGGGTCACTCTCTGGCCCCTTGCAGTCCTGAATTAGTGCCATCTTCCCACATGAGCACCCTTCCTTTGTCTCAGTCTGRTCTCATCCTTATTGTTGATCAATGACCTCAATTCATTACTGACTATCTTGTAATTTAAACTAGCTGTTCAGTAGAATTTCACCATAAAATCAATGGTGATGTTGTGTCCTGCTTTAATAGAGGTAGATGCTTCTCACAATGAATTGGCTGTCTGTGGAAGAGCTTTSTATGCTTAAAACCAAACAGGAAATGCACAGTGGACTGAGCAGCTGTTTTCACAGCTTATTGTCAAGGGTACACATGTCATGCGGTCGACCATGATCTTTTTTTGGATCCACAAGGAAGAAGCTGTGATATATTAGAGCTGTTGAGGTTCTGTTACACGGCAGCTACGCTTTGTGTACATGCTGCAAGGTTAGCTGTTTCTAAACATTTATTTTTGTAGTTTCCTATGTGTTCTTACTGTCTCTTTAAGGCAGTTGTGTGGGAATGAAATGTTTAGTGCTGAAGGATCAGATCCAAAAATAGAAAAGAAATAGTTCTGAACATAAGCAACGTTCTGAAGTACAAAGCCTAATCATAAATATAATTGTTAAAAATAGGAGATGATGGTAGAAATACTAGTGAAGTATTTGTTTCTAGTAACAAGTTATTTCTTCTGTCTCCAGTAAGATAAGTGTTCTGGAGAAAGTGTATGACATAATGTGAAATTAAAGGTTGTAAATTAAAGTTTCACTCTACCAGGTTTTAAAAGCTGTAGTGCACTCTCCATTGYAGCAGAAAGTCTGGAGAAACCTGCTTTCTGGCTGCTCTCGTGGCCAAATTATTTGCAAAAATAAAAGCAAAATTTGCAGMACCTGACATCTGGAATTTGCTTTTTCTAAGCTATACCAGCTGAAAACCCTATTAATAAAAGTATAGGATTTTTAAATCTAATYAATTATTTACAAGTCCTGTGGTTGTTGAAGGTGGCTCTTCCTAAATATCATGTAAGAATAGTTGTGATGATGTTTCATCCAAAGTGCCCACTTTCTGTAGGGGTGGTATGTGGGGCAGTTGTTGATGTTTCAGTTTACAAGGCAAAGGGTKGTGGAATGTTTTGAGTCTTGATTTAGGCCCAGGAACAAACCCTGCGGCTGCTTGGGAAGAATATTCTAAGYTGAGAAGCAAAACATTCCACGGTCCTTAACCAACTCAAAACATCATCTGACCTTCACAGTGGCATGAATGAAAGATTTAAAATCCAGGAATTGTACTGTTTTCGATCTGAGTTCTCCAATGTTGTCATATGGTGATGCTGTRATTTTAAGTTACGTGTTGTACCAAGGACATTATGTTCACCTAACAAGAAAGGGAAAAATAAGTTTTCCAGAGTCATAATTCCTTTTGTATAAAGAGTACGTAAATGGCTACAGGGTTTTTACTCAAATTTGTTAATACAAATTCATTTTATAATGAAAATAAAAAAGAAAGTTTCCTTGAAGAAATATTTTACAGTCTCACAAAACTGATAAAATGTGTCAAGCTTCAGAGTAATTACTTTAAAAGATGAATAAAACTAAGACCTATTATAATTAAGTTTTAAGTTGCAAATAATATATCAAGTRTAAAAACTGGGCATGTCACACTTTTTATTTTACAAATATAATTGTTGAAGTTGTTATAAAGGTTAATATTAATTCCAATGTGCAAAACAACTCTAAATCTATAAATATGTGTACTACAGATCTAAATTACAATCTATCCAAACACAGTTTAATGCATGATTAAACTGTCTCCTGCTGCCTTTCATTACTCATGTGTCCCACATGGAAAGAATTTGTAGGCTAAATCCATTTTCTGGATGACATACTAAAAGTCTTTCTAATTCATTTACACATGTCTAAATCYAAACAGATCAACATCAGCCTCCCTTGTAGCCCACAAGGTCTCCAGGAGGAATTAATCTGATCCTAAAGAAAGTATCTAAGATACGCATATGAGGAATCTGTAGCAGCCTGTTTCACTAAACTGTCTGTGAAGGAGGACTCCCCTTAGTTAATCAACTAAATTTAACTAAGACTACTGTGGAAAACTAAATTTAGACAACCAAACTTAGGTGGGAGGAATTCCTCCACAACAGTTTACATGCCAGTTAGGAATGATGATCTCACTGTCGTGGGCAAAGATGAAACCGACTGTTTGTCTTGGTGCGAGTGAAGAAGTAGTATCAGGACATGGGAAGTTTTCACAATTGSCCAATTTTGTGTCTGTCTTGAGAAGTTACTGGCAATAGTCACTCCACTATGTTCCTCATGTGTTTCACTTTCAAACTTACTGATACTCATTGCACTGTCATCTTCTCATTATTAGATTCTTTTCTTTCCCTGTGTCCTCTCACTCGAGTGATGATATGTTAACCAATAAGTTGGTTATGCTCTTAAACTGGGTGGCCCTGGGTACACTTGGAGTGTGAGTTAATGGCCAGAGAGCAGGAAAAGTACAGAAAAAAGTCTTGGTTTTTTCCAAGTTTGTTTCTTGCATAGTGTGGGATACAGGGCACTTGTACTTCCGTTTGCTCTTCCTTACATTTTCTATTACGTTCCAAAGTAACTTGTACAAYAGCCACCATGGTTGCTTTGTGTTTCAGGTGTTATCTTCTAGGTATTCCATCAAAATCAGTTATATAGGTAAGGAGGTATGTTTTATTTGTTGGCTAGACCATGGTGGAAGTTGTCACTCAGAACATCTTATTTTAGCTACATTTTTTCTTGATTCGTAAGCTTGGGGTTGAGGAGCTGTAACTATTTACCAGTTGGCTGACAACAGCTTAGAACTTTGCACTTGGCAACTKATTTGTCTGAGATAGAGAGTGATGGTGTTATAGGAGTGGTAATTATTTGTAGTGCATTAACTTGATGCAACTTGATGGCCTTTTCCTTTTATATTGCAAGTGTGATGGAATAGTCCTTGGAGTTAGATTATTCTGCAAAAGTCCAGCTATTTTAAAAAGTCATAACTTTTGAAGGTTGTTTAAGCAGCAGAAAATATCTCAGATCCCCTTTGTCTGACATCCTGATGTCTATCCTCCACCTTCACTTTGTAAAATAAGCAAGTAGAAGATTCAAGTCATATGAATGTATTTTCAGAGGAAGCATCCATGATGAAGATGGATTTGGTCCAAATGATGCCTGAAATTTAGAATATTGCTGTGTCTCCTGAAGCAAAGATTTGAGAAGAACAAAGCTCTCTCACATGTGAGGAGCTTTTTTTAGATTTCTTTTAGGAATAATCAGAAATAGTATAAAAAAAAAAGTAGCTCTATTCAGGCATTGGTAASTGGTGTGTGGAGAACATTGTCTTAAGAAAAAGAATATACAAAGCACCTTTATTCACACTCAACACAGTGGTAACAGTTAAGTAGATTTGCTTCTAAAAGGGCCACATGTTAATTAATTTAGGAACTCACACAATTTCCTAGATGACAGAGGTGGTTCTGACTTGCAGATGAACTTAAGCAATTGGAAATCCCTCAATTATTGTTCCTAGGAGTCTTCTCTAGATATAAGTATAAAAACATTTTGTTTTGTCCTGTCATATGAAGCAATATTTCACCATCAAGGCTGACTTGAGGAATTTCTGAAGAATAGTTAAAAAGCCAGTAGTACTGTAGGCTTGTTGGTCCATTATATATAACTGTTACAAAATTAGAAAAACAGCCACAGAGGTTTGTTTTCAGCTGGAGACAAATTGTTCTTGACTTGCTGAGGTCAGTACAAGTCATGGATAGAGTTTAAGGCCTATAATTTTTAAAGTCCATTGTAGCATCCAAAATAGAATGACTTTTTTTTTTAAATTATCATATTCTGCTTACTTGATCTGTACTACAGAATACATAGAAAGCATAAGTCTAAATTCTTTTCAGTGCATGTTCAAAATTAACATTATGCACTGGCAGAACAACATTTTTCTATGGAAAATCATAATCAAAAAGTTTATAGGSTAAAAATTACATTGTAATTTTCAATTCATATTCTCAATTTGTAGATTATGTAATAAATTTGAGCATACTCTCATTACATTCCTCTGTTATGATTCTAACATTGTGCTTGGTAAAAGRCCTACCAGAAAGTTTCTATTTTATCTTTTGAGCCTTTATTCTAGCTGGTCCTGAATGCAGAACTGAACCCTTCCCTTGATTAAGTTAGGTGCATCTTGAAAAGAATTAACTTCATGTACCAGCCACAAGGACCCATGGAAATAACTGCAATACTGTCAAATACCGATGGGCTAAGGGGAACTTCCTTAGGTATTTAATGATCAGAGCGATTTATGTCAGCACTAAAGTTTCTAAACTGAAAATAAGAGATTGAATTATTGTAGATGCATCTGCATTAGTCTGATATCATAAMATCAAACTACCCTCTTAAGTGATTTTTTCCCTCTCCTACCATGCTTTGTTTGGCACTTCAGAAACACCTGGAGCCTGTGGACTAGATTCCTCTGCAGGATCCAAAGACACATCATTGACTCCAGGCATGTTCCTGCCACACKCCAGCTGCTAATGCTCACTTGCAAGACCAGGATAGAGCCCAWCTGAGGTAAACCACCTGAAATACAATGTTCTCAGCAAGGAGCTCTGCTCCTACTGCACTGTGATATTTGCTGAGGCAGATGCAGTCTTAGGGTATTTATTCCTCTAGGAATGACAACATGAAAAAATAATGCTCAAGCTTCAGTGCACCATCACGACCCACTAAAGTTTTGCACATGCTTTTGAGGAGCACARAGCAAGTCTCAATGAGCAGACTGGTGCCTTCCTTATGCCTTGGTTCTATCACATGCAGATCTGTGTGGTAGCAGGTGGCCTTCCGAATATAGCTGAGACACCAGGGCTCATGTCATACAGGCACAGGTACACCTGCTCCCGCTTCCTCTTTGGTGGTTGCTCTTGATCAGCCTTGCTTTGCACAGTTAAGAGCAATGTGGCAGAGATTAGCTATTTTAGCAGTCGCTCATCTGCTCTCATCAAATCAGGCTGGACTTGTAGTAAGTAGAGCTGGTCACCAGCCAATTCAATTCCTCACTTCTACCTTCTCACCTGACACAAACTGAAGCTTTGCAGATAGCCTACTAACAGTGTTCTCAAGAAAGCTGGCTTAATTTCCTTTATACTTCCTTTTTTTGGTTTAGTCTGGTTTGGGTTTGGTTGGGCAGGTTTTTTGAGGGAAAGGGAGTTCAGGTTTTTGGATTTTTTTTGGAGAAGAGGTGTGGATAAAATAAGTTGATTGAAGAATGTGAAGSAAAAGGTGAGGATAAAGGCTTATTTTGGGGATGAGACATGACATTGAAGCCATCTGATGCTGTCACCCCTGAAAATGTGGCAGCAAGAAGTTGTGACTGCAGTAGAAAGCTTTGCCCATTGTCCCATAGCAAAAGGCAAGTATATAGCTAGCTCACCCCAAATTTTTCTTGTTGRTAGATGCCATAGATGAAAACAACTTGGATGAGTGGCTGTCAATAWGTAGGCTGTTAGCAAAATTTTCTTAAATAGGTCAGGGTTTAGTATAATTAGAAGTAATGGGGTGTGAGATAGCAAAGTGAAATACCAGCAAAATATCTGGAAAGCATTTTGAATAGTGAAGTGTGTTGGACTGTGAAACATTCTCTCCTAGTGTTGAAATGCATGCATATGTGTCCATCATTTATATTCTGTGCTGTTTTGCCTTTCTAATGTGATATGATAATCATGTATCTATGAAACTTATTGGGAAATCTTGGCAACTCTGATTTAACCCTAGCAATATATAACTCTACTGGGGCAAGTAGTGAGCCAAATATCATAGATTAGAAATAACCAGATGGCAGCCCAGAAGGGCTCTGACGTTTGCTCAAATGTGGAGTAACAGGGTATCAAGCTGTGGGATGATGACACCTGGTTGCCTGTTAGCACTTTGTGTCAAGACAAAATTTTGATTGTCCCAAAAGTGGAGCAGTGCCTGCAAGAGCCTCATCTGTGCCAAATGATGGCTGCTAATGTATTATATCTTCATTTTCTCATCAGATATTGATTTAATGGGAGATAGTCTTGATTTTACTATTAGTAGCAACAAGTGCATGGTAGACTCCACCCGTGCCATGAGGTGAACCTGCGCAGGCGTCTCCCATCYATTGCCAGATGTTGCCAGCAGCCTTGAAGTCTCAGTTTTTGCTGACTCTCTGACACCATGGGGAGAAGAGACATGCTCCTTTCCATCTCTCTGCCCTCGTGCATGGCTTTTCTACGGACTGCACAGGCAGRGAACAGTTTGACAGAAACCCCCTGGTGCTGCAGCTGCCTTAAWGCACATGGTCTGCATTCTTCCTTCCCCAGCAGACCACTAAATTCAGTGTGCTCCTGGCTCCTCCTAGTGCATAACCTGGCAGATGATACCTGCCCTAGAGGCAGCCTGTTTCCTGCCTGTCATGACTTTCACCTGACCCAGATCCTATCTGAAACCTCAGTGTATCATTTTGTGGCCCTGCACACAATATTCAGGGACCTGAATTCTGCTCACCTTGTGGTATTTGCATCCAGGCCCATACAGGGTGTTCRTGCAGGTGTCCATAAGTGTGCTAGGTGAGAAAACAGTCTATGAACTGTTGGAGCTGACTGGCATGTTGATCCCTAAGGCGAGTCAAATCACTTTGCAAGTGGTGCTAGTTTTACTGACTAAAGCTGTGATAAAGCTGGCTAACAGGTATGTGTCTAGTGACATCTTATATGGTGTCCTTCTTGGATTCTACCTGTGGACAAAGAAGGTTATTTTCGATTTGGCCACTTCCCAAGGATGTCTCAGGCATGTAAGATATCTTAAAGGTCATTCTCTGTTTAGAAAACTAATCCCATCCTGGTTATCCACTGACAACAGAGGGAGTTTGGGGGCTTATCTCAAATATCAATATCTACATTTAGACATTTAACGTAGGTGTCTTAACCCTGAACTGAATCCCACCCACAGTTTTATTCTCCCAAAAGAAGTAGTCTAAGGACATGAGACTGCCTGAAGCAAAAACTTGCCAAAAACTTGCCAGTAAATGATTGTCAAATATATGCAGCACTTTGACACAGCTCTCATCCAAACAGTTGGTTGCTTTTCATAAACAAATGAGAGTATACTTTTAGGGTCCACTGCCACTGGGTGTAATTCTCAATTCTGTGTTATTTACCATATTCCAGTGGACACATTGTGTTGCATGATCCACTGCCCATCTCTTRTTTTTATGTCACAATTTCTTTTCTGGCCAGGTCCTACCAGTTGCTAAGCTTCTGCTAAAAATGGTGGACATTTTTCATTCTTACTGATACCTGTAAAAGTTGGGATCCAGATACTCTTGTTCAGTCAAACTGAGTAACTGTTTCTGAGAAGAGGAGTTTTATTAACAGCTGGTATTTCTACCTTGAGGTTGACCTTATGTTTTGTGACAATTAGCTTGATTAAGTTCTCACTGACATGCCACTGTGCAATGAGCTTTGGWACAACTCTGTAAAGACAATGTCTAAATTATACTACCCTTGAATTAGTCCCATTTGTCTTACTATTTTAGCAAATGACTGTGATTAGTCTAGAAACAGTTCTACCTCTGGAAAACAAATAGCTTGTTTTACCATGAGAATTCTTATTGTGAACAATATTAAAACCTCAGTCAGCATCTCCTTACACAACCAGCAGTAAGCGAGCACTCAAGCACAGTATGTACATTGGCAGTTTAATTTTCCCCCTYGTTCCAAGCAGTGAGTGTATAGAACTGAGAGATCCATGTTTCAGTGACATGTTATCCCTGATATCGGACAGTCTGAAGTTTTTGCTGCTGTAAGAAAAAAATCACTTTGAATATTTTGATTCTTAATCATTCCTAAAAGGACTCTTTTTTCTATTTACAAAAATGAATTTTAAGTGGAATTATTTTCAGTTGTTTGTCTGATTTTTCTCCTTAGAGCACTGGTAAAATATTATCAACTCTTTTTATGATGGATGGAATTATGTTAACAGTTCCTGATTATTTGTTAGGGGTTATTGCATGTCTGAAGCTGTAACTCTCAATGGAAATAATGCCATAATTTTAGATTTCCTTGAATAAAAACTGCTGGTGTTTGTAGTGCCCCTAACATAAGGGCACTAACCCACTTCAGCAGTGAGCAGTGTCCAGCACAGCTGGCTGCGGGTAGCCTGACAAGTAGTGTGAGCCCTGGGAGGCAACACAGCCCACAGGGACCAGTGGAGGTCCCTGCTGAGGACACCACTTCAGTGGCAGGGAAGCAATGGCTGAAGGGGATGTTGCTCTAAGAAAGTRTGAAAGCTAGGCTGTGCTTTCAGGGAAGATGTTTCTGTCAGGCTAGAAAAACCTGTTGCTTATTTAKTTAATGCATCTCCTGTGCATGGAATTCCTAACAGAGTCATTGTTTGATTTCCACCATTGTTTTTTGATTCTATGCATCTGCTAGAGTATAAACTATGAGTAATTTTAGACTGAAAATTAGTGTTTTAAACAGTGTATTTTGCACTAATATTCTAGCAGATGCATGGAGCCATTAAAATAATTACTTTCAAAACAGAGCATCAACATTAGTTAGTAGAAGTACATGGCCTTGTTACTAACAGCTGATTTTATCTTTGGGTTATGCTCAGCTTTGTACATACTCTCATCTTTAGAAGAARAAACAAAATTGCAAATGGAAGCTCCATCACTTGTAGCTGAGTTTGAAAGAAATTCCTACACTCAGTATGTAACTGCAATGTCAGCATGCTGGGGATTGCAGAGTGTAGGATACACCTGCAGGATGAAGAATAATGTTAACATTATTCTTCCATATATCTATTTGAAGCTCAACTTTGTGTAGCTTGAGATCAGTTTCATCTTTAAGAAAACCAGTTTYGAGGAAAAGTAGGTATTACTTCCCTTGCCAGTTATAGTGAATTGTACATATATACCTCTAGAATATCCATGATCTTCTTTAATATCTCAAGACATTTAATGAGATTTCTAGTGGCCAGCCATGGTTTGATATAGCACAGCATCTGAAAGGGAACATGTGCCACAACTCATGGTGCACTCCCTTACGTGCAGGTATTTGTGTTCTTACTTAGAAGRGTATTAGAGTAAATAAATTTTCTGCAAAGGGAAATCTTTCCAAAATAAATTTGTTTCATAATCTGCATTATTGTGGGCATAACTGGCATTATTGCTGTATCTGGCTTACAACAGTGACAGGCACCTGCATAACAGRTGTTCCTGATATTTCTGATCAAGGTAGGGTCTGTCTTCCTTTGTATATTTGTATTCATTTGGTTTTGACCAAATGCAATTTCTTATTTTCAGGATTTTTCTTTTCAAAATGAGTTTTCTGAACATCTTTGCTTCAGAGAATTCTTCAAATGCTAATGCTCAGTCCTAGATTCATACCCAGCTGTGCCAGTCAAAAGAAAGGAATGGAGATTTGATTTAATTGCTTGCAGCAGGATTTTCCTTCTCTTTTTCTGCTAGCTCTAGAAGGAGACCAAGATAAATACATTTCAACTTAGAAACCTTAGTAGGCTGTCGAAATTTAGGTAGGTTGCATCAAGGTATGGCACCACTGAATGTGGTTAGTATCTAAAATGTTTACCTCATATTCACTAGTAAGAGGCAGGGGTGGGTGTCATTCAATTCACTTGGAAAAAAGAGTAAAGAATAAACAGTAAAAGCTTCTTTTTTTAGCTGTTTGATAATTGTCTTTGTTTTTGCCCTATTGATGAATATGAACAATAAGAAAGAAGGAAAGAAAGAAAGAAAGAAAGAGTCTTGTATTTATATTCCACCTATCTTAATAAAACAACATGATGGTGGGTATATTTAGCACAAAGTCTTCAAATACAAAGTTCATGATGTTCACAGGGAACATTTGACATTCTTAACTACAAGAGGTCATGGAGTCAAGGACTTACTGACTACTAACAAACAGAGGCAGGGACCTGTGTGATACATCTACGCAGAGAAAACTGACTAAAGCTCAAGCTCTGGGGAGGAAGATGATTACTCGAAGAAAATAAGTTCTTATAGATGTGCATCATTGCAGAATTAGGTACATGCATTATGAGCTTTCTTTTGCTCTGCCCTTGAGACCAGTTATTCCCCTATTGCAGGAAACTGAGTACAAAAAGTTATTCTAATCTATCTAAAAGTGCAAATTACATGGATCTTTACAGAATAATTTAAAAAAGGATTGTTTTTCCTTTTACCAKAATTTTATTGACTGGAAACAGCTGAGGAGGAAAAGAACATGGGTTATCAGCGGATTAAAGGTTGATGATTATGATGTAGTCTTGAAGAAGTTGATTGTAGGTCTAGAACTTAATTAAGTAAAATATCCAAGCATGAGATAGAGAATTATTGAAATCATATAAGGCAGGAGAATGTGTCTTGCAGTAACAAGTACACTTTGGTCACTCAGAAAAATAGTGTGGAAAAGGAGTAGTGCAAACACAGAAGGAGTCTGAAGGTTCAACTCAACTGACCACTTGTGGACATCTCTTACTAGTTGAATGCCTGAGGGTACCAGGGGTTTGGGGTGTGACATAAGAGCTAGAGGGGACCTGTGCCTTTTCAGGAGAGTAACTGGGGACAGCGTCCTGGGGTGTTTCAGGTGTTGCCAATGTGCAAGGCATAAACTGGAGCTGTAAAGGAGACATATTTGTGCAGCCTGGCCAAACGAAGTCTAAAGAGGGATAGCTTTTTCTCCAGCTATGCTGGAAGAAAGATAATCCTGTCAGTAATCCTTAACATCTGAACATCATTTAGGACTGAGGAAATTGTTGTGCTGGAAGAATAAGTCTCTGTCCACAACCACTGACAGAAGCAGTGGGTCAAGCAGGGGGATCCCACCTACTTCTGACAGGGAGTCCGATCTTTACTGAGTCAGATTGTTGGTGGAAATTGCCTGTGTGAGAGACTGGATTTGGTGGCCCAGGAAGCCTTTTCCAGTTCAGGTTTTTCAGGACCAGGAAGCCATGCTGATTTGCCCTCAACCTGCCTTATGCCGGAGTTCAGATGAAGTATCTATAGTAATCCTTAAATYTGTGAATCTTTCATAATATCTGAGCTTTTTGATAGTTAAAATATTGTTTCAAAGGGTTTCTGATAATCAACTATCATTTTCTTGAAATGTTAATGTTACTTGCTGTTCTCTTCAGCTTTTATTTGGTTGTCTTGCCAAGGAGGTATTCCTACAATGAGAATCCAAGTTAGGCTTGCTTGCGTTTAGATGAACTTGTACCTTCTGGCTTAAGATGAAGAAAGCATAACACAGGTGCTTCAAAATAAAGTTGTTTACTCACTATTTCCAGACATAAATCTAGATGATTACTTTTTAAAGTAGATGAGTAAAACCCTTGGCTAAAAGAGTGCAGAATTAATCTTCTGCCAGTTGAAAATATTTACAAGACGCATTTTTTCACAGTGAAAGTTTTCTGTGTCAATTATTTCCTATTTTCTTATCAGTCAAATACATATTTTTATGTGAACAAGATGCTGAAGGAATTACATGCTTGGCAGAGGTTTCATTATTGAGGAGACATTATATAATACTTGAGAAAGCAGTTCATAAGGAAGTGTTGAGGAGATAGATTTGTTGTTCAGATTTTCAGGTGATCTATTTTTAAAGTTTTTGTGTTGTAATGCAGCGATGTACCTTCTTCTGACATTCTCCCACACAAGAATATACAAACTTCCTGAAGGGTGCTCGAAGTATCTGAGCTATTACCAATCTCACATAATTGCTGCTGGGTCAGAGATCTATAGAGCACTGTAATAGACATGCCTTTGTCAGCCAGGGAATCCACATGACAGCTTTCTGGTGCCATCACTCCCTAGCAGTCAGAATTCTCTTGTTGTTACTATTTATATTTTTCACTYCTGTTGTAATTTAGCAGGAGACTTTTAATCCTGAATTGTTATTTGGGCATGTGTATAAATTGGCCATGCAGGAAAGTTTCTGGAAAGAACTGTTCCTCTGGATTTAATAAGCCTTACATAATACCTCGTCAAGCTGTTCATTAGGGCATGTTCTGTGCTATACATTTAAGGGTCCTGAGTGACATGAAACTGTCATTTTATGACTTCGGGCAAATAGGGCTTGTCACTTTGATGTYTTTATTGCTACAAGGGCAGGAAGGGGTTAGTCATCACATAAGTGTACAATTYCTCCAGGAAAAAAAAAGGCTTTGGACCAGATAGTAAATAGGTTTCACTGCTAGACATGTTAACCAACCAAATTATACATTTGACTGATTTCAATCAAGTTCTTTTGTTGCGGTTTATTACCAATGGGTGATCATCTTCTTATAGATTTGTATAACTTCATTTTGTGTTATCTAACTAACTAAATTGTGGAACATTGCTTACTATTGAATTTAAATGATTTGCTTTTATGTAAATTTGATTTCAATTTCATTGATCATTATAAATTCTTTTTACTTGAGTTTTTGGATTATTATGGTAGGTGAGCTAAGGTAATAAATTTTCCTGATCTTATTTTCATGTCTTTTAGTAAAATTATTAAAATGCACCAACTCAAGTATCTCTAAGCAGTGTGAGGGCAGAACCACTAAGGATGTGGGTGGAAACAGGCTAATAAATTCCAAAACTTCAACAGTTTTCCCTAACTAGCCTTTATTTATTGTCATCTTTTGGGGKTTTTTTTAAGTCCAGCTTCTTTTGGGGCTCCCCACAAAATAAACACATACTACTCTGAGGGCAGCAGCCAGTACTAAAATGCTTATGTGAGGAKATATATATGAATACAAATCTTTTCACAGCTGGCTCTCTATTGGCCCTAAATACTTGAAAAGTGTTTTAACTTATCCTCGGCTTGTACAAGCTGGCTCAGCTTGTACATCTGAAAATGGACCCACAGGGGAGTGTTTTTATTAGCAAATCTTTACTAAAAGTATTTGGGCAGTCTGCCCAAACTCTCCCTTTTCTGGCCAAACTGCATGCTGCCTTGTACTTCATCATGGGAAGACATGTGGTTCTGTGTGAAAATATACCCTGAAACTTAGAAAAGTCACTGCTACTTGTAGGATAATTCCCACAAGTAATGATCCTGTCYTGTATTTCCCAACCTCATCTGCATCCTCTCTCCTTTCCTCCTCAAGTGAACTTGCACAGTCAGACCCTTTCTGCCCAGCCCTTTTCTCAACAKATTGTGTACAGGTTTCTCCTCCTATCCTCTTCTCATTTGGCGAAAGACCACCCACCCTCTCCGTGAGCAGGGACGGCCCTCTCCCCATGTCTCCTGAGAAATGTTGCCGTGCTGTGTGGCTGCTGCAGGATCACATCCACAGGGCATTAGGTCAGTGCTACTGTTGGAAATGCTGGAAGGCAGCCTTCTGTRTACCCAGATGACACTGAAGTACTTTTATCTTGAAAACTATTTTGGAGAGCTCCTTGAATTTACCCAGGAGAATAACACCAGCCAAGGAGACAAGGAAGGTCGATTCAACTGGGTGTTGCAGTCACTCATTAAGATCATTATCTGTGTTAYTGCCTTCCCTGTCCTTCCCACCCTAAACTGACTGCTTACTGTGAGTAGGCTGGACTCACATCATTCATGGTCCATCATTTCAAAGAACAAGTTCATGTCAGTCAGTGGAAAGCAGTCTTTCTCTCCTTTGCTCTGGTAGCAGCTTTAAACCTGTCACTATTTCCCTCTGAAGGGCCAATAGTTCAAGCTTCAAGGATATTTGCATACTGTTACCCATCAGGAAGAGGTAACCATGCATCTTGTATTTTTCTGAAGAGTGCCATTTTCTAGTTTAAATAAACTGGGAAGATGAACTGATTCAATATTGTCATCTAATGATGTTTCTGTGACCTAGTGATGCTTTTTTTTTTTGTCTTGGGTGAACTATCAGATTTCTACCCATAGGGTAAATGAAATTAGGCTTAGTTTTAGGTGTATTTGAAGAACTGGGTTCTTGAATATCTCTTGCTTTAAAAAATATGCACATTTGCAATACTGTTTGCTTTACCCCAAATCATTCTATCTCTCTAAGATCTGTTAATAATTTCTAGTGTCTCTCAATGGTCTTTTATTTATATTTTGATCTTTCTCAAACTTTAGTCTGGTGGTAGTCTTGTAGATTTTGAAGGTCCCTGTTATAAGAATCTGTCATTCTCAACTACGATTTGGTGTTACATCTGCCCTAGAAGGTAAAAGTTTCCTCCCATTTGGCATTAAGTAAAYTTACAGACCATCTTTATGCTATATRTGAARCACCATGCTTTAAACCCCCCAACAATGCTATGAAATTGCATCTTGTCTTTTACAAAAAAATATCCAAGTAAGTAATCTGTGTCACCTCATCAAAGGTTTACCACATTCAGTGTCTCAGACTCAGATTTTTCTAGGTCTTGACCTCTTAAGATGCTGATATAAAATGCTGGCGGAGTTTAATCCACCATATAACCATTGTACCTTGGACCCTAGAAGTTGTACTTTGTAGCTGATTGTCCTGCCTTCTTGACTGTGAGGCTAGAACATGACAGCCTGCTTCCCATCATCCACTACAGCTGTATACTAGGTCGTGTTCTTTGCTTCACTGAAACTTTGATTATGGGGCATTTTAAACCAGAGCAAAACCAACAAGTTTAGCTCTTTTCCAAATTAACAGCCTTATAAGGAACGTGCACCATACTGAGTTATTCAGTTTACATCCTGCATGTGTGAATCAGTGTTATAGTCCAAAATGCAACATTTGCTATTGTTAGCTTTCAAATCTGAAACTGATTGTAGTTCTAACAATGAAAAATTACTTTTAGCTGAGGACCCCACATACTGTATTGCCAGTTATAACAGTTGTAAAATAAACAGTGCTAGAAGGCAGCCATGATCAGTGAAACTCCATCACCTGCAGCTGAAKTTGTTCAAGCAGTCCCTGGAATCAACCCAATTGCTGGCTCAGTACAATTAACATCTTCCTACACACTTTCCAGGMACAGCACAGGAGTTAGCATGGACCCCAAATTATTCCCAGAAGACAGTTCTCATTCAGCTGTCCTGTTTTGGGGTGAAGTATGTTTAACAGCATGGGCACAGCCTATCCAGTTGACCACAGTGCTAGAGCATGTTAAAGTTGCTGTCTAGACATTTGGTTATAAGGCAGTATCTGATGCTGGGTTCAGAAATCAAAGGCTTATCTGCATTTCTTTTGTTCTTGTTGAAATGAAACAGTCTGTTCTGGTGACTGACAGACAGGGAACTTTATGCTTCATTTGGACTGGGATTTATCAGAGCTAGTCTTGCTTTCCAAAATTCTYTTTGAACATCATTTTTACTGGGTATCAAATAGGGTTCCATGTCAGATTAAATCTGACATGTCACAGGTCTCTTTTAGAAAGAAAATTTCATATTTTCATGAACCTAGAAAAYGTCAGAAACTTTCCTTTGCCATGAGAAGTGCATATATAATAGTTTCAGAAGATCACAGAGAAATCAGCACGTTATTCACTTGTCATAAATGTTCTGGTTTCCTGAGCAGGGTGATGCCATAGTTACTTGTGAAGTTTCACACTTTTTTTTTTTTTCTTAAATGTAAATAGTCTGAAAAACAAACTCATGAGCAAAATCAGAAAATCTGCTTTTGATGATATAGAAGAAACTATATAGTATAAAGCTATGTTTATCTGTCTATATATATCTGTCTATATTTACTAGAATGCTATAGCATGTCTAACATTGGTCGGTGTTGGAAATAAAGTATCTTTAGAGGGGTTGTGCCAGTGAGTATTTCAGAAGTTGCACATGTGGATACTAAGAAGCATATCCCTATCCCTCCCGCTGTCCATTTGCTGAAGGGGATGTGTTGTCACTGGGGTCTCTTTCTGTCTCTGAAGGGTTTGCAGTAGGTCTGTGAGCAGTGCTACCAGCGGCTTATCACAGAGGCCCCTGGTGCCTGCTGGTGGCTCACTCCAGTTTTCCTCTCACACCTGGCTATGACTGTTCTGGGGTAGGGGGACAGCAAGCAAGTCAAGGTCCCCTGGAAAAATAGGGAGAATATGATCATATATGAAGAGGAAGCAAATATAATTGAATAAATGCCAAGGAAATCTGATTGCAGTTTTTCTTGAGCTTTGATGGGGAAGTACCTGTGTGCCTGTGGTTATAATATGCATGTATATGTACATATACACAATGATACAGCAGCAGAAAAAAAATTCCAATTAGTTATTTAGGCTTATTAAAATTAATAACCTCAGCTTTTCTTAAGACGTATGAAATTATTAAATAAGGATAGAGYGGAAATGGTAAAGGTTTGCAAAGAAGGCAGCATTCCTCCCTGAAAAACAACATATGAATGAAACAGTCCCATATAATTTGAAATAGTGGTCTGTAGCAGATGCAAACAAAACTGCCTGTTAAGAAAAATAAAGTTTTCTCACAGAAATCACTTTTCTGTCAAAGTATTATGATCCCCTTTTTTTATCTATTTCTCCTGCTCAGGTGCTGCTGATATTTCCATGGCATGGCCGGAAGCACTACATAGAGTTACTCTGTCTTTATTKCTTCTCTGAAGTATTTTTATTGTATGTCAGGTATATGGACTCTGTAGAAACTATAATTACACTTTTTATAAGTTTTTACAGTATTTTTTTCTTTCATTCTCCTCACACTGGCCCAGTGTAATTGACCTCTTGTTTCTTTAGACTTCCTGCAGAGACACTCAAAGCAATTGGAGGCTTTTGTACTGCTGCTGGCTGTTTCTAGGTCTTACAGCTCCATGTAAATRTCATATGCATGCATTTACATGTGACAGCACAGTAACAGTTGTTACACAACACTACCTGTAGATAAAATAAAGATAAATGTTTAATTTTTGTAAATACACATGGAGCCATTATCTTTGATGTTTATATCACCTTTCAAGACTGTACTATATGATCAAATCAGTCTGTATTTTCTAATTGCATGTAAACATGGACTTTATCTTGTGACAAAACTTTATTTACGGGTAATTATTTTCAGGAATTGGTGCAGGTAAGAAATAGAGATTAGCAGGGGACAGTTATTTATAAAAATGAAAATGTGTTTAATATGTGTCTTCTAAAAAAGACAAATTAAACTTAGATCTACTTCTCAAGAATCATGAAAAGGTAAACAAAAAAGGTTCCAATAAGTATTTTCCTTATGGCATACAGTGAAGCAATGAAAGATCTTCGTCAGACTTAACATAAAAACAAACAAGAAACCCACAAACCATCCTCATGAAATCGTGATAGATCCCATCTGTAGGTGACTGTATTCTTCTTCTATGATAAACATCTCTGATGCCCAGTTTCATTGATACAAGTTAATGCATGGTTTGTCTCACAGTAAGTGGGGAGACGATGTGTTTATCYATGTGCTTTCAAGAGAGAGGAGCCTTTAGCATTAACCCTCCAGTGTTTGCAGCCCCTCAGTTTTCCTCAGGGGTCTCTGTAGGTAGTAAGAAACTGAATAATGTGTGTACATTGTTGTGGGTTAAYTTGACAGCTGCCTGACAGATACGAAATGGAGCCTGTGTTGAGACCTAAGTCCTTGTCAGGTGGCAGCTGCAGTCAGGCAGACACCCTTCTACATCCAACACCCAACCTACTTGAGTTTGGGAACAGGGGAACGAAACTCAAAGTGTCTGTGGCTGTCCATGGAATATGGCAGTCCACCTTTCTTGTAGATACCTCTTTGTGAACTACATTTACATCTGTTAATTTGAATCTGAACATAAAAATTTTCACCTCCTTGAACTGAACTCACAGTTTTGAAATGAAAGAATGAAAAACAARGTGGAAAAATGCAGTGCATTAAGAACGTGATATCTGTGCCAGGGGTATAAAACTGTGCAATGGATATGAAATTTATTTTACTTAAAGTGAGATTAACAGAACATAATCCACAGACTGTGCAACCTCTAGTATCCCAGACTGTAGACTGATACCATCCCGTAGGGAGAACTGGGAAACATCTTGCAAAGGATTGCAATTGCTCAGCTCCTGTATATTGATGTGGAGGAGAGCTCTTTCTCATGTCTTCTTTATCTTTTCCTGCCTATGTCAAGCCATGTTGATCTGCTCTGGAAAACAAWACAACTCAGTAACAGCCTTTGTACATATCTCTCATTGCACTGCTTAAGATAAGAGAGAGCAGATTAATTACTATGCTCCATACAGTGTTTAGTGGTTTTTTGGGTTTTTTTTTTGATGAATGAAAACTTCACAATAATAAAAAYATATATTATAGCTTGCTATAGAATCTCAACAGAGATTTTATTTTAATGACTGAMGAAAATGGAGGAAAAGGCAGAGAGATAATATAGCTTGCATTATCAGCTGAGAAAATTACAAGAAGCTACAGTTCTTTCTCTAATAAGCTGTTTAACCCCCAACTGAACAGCAGAGAGAAATATTTTTTGTGGACCTTGTTCTTTGAGGTCAATTTTTTTCTCTTCCCTGTTCCCCCCCACCCTTTTTTTTTTTTTTTTTTTTTNAGGTGGAAAATAGAACCAGGAGAAAATCATTTTGTTAGAAGGAATTTTTTTTGCAAAGTCCTTGAATAAAGTATACAGAATAAAATCACAGATGCTAAATACTTTACTATATGGAAGACTTTAGAGTTCTTTTATAGCTGCCATGTTTCAGTATTAATTCTAGTTTAGAACTGAGTAGTTCAGAATCAAAGCTATGACTATTATCTACCAGTCCTTGGAAATTTATCTCCTATGGCTTTTGTTTTTCCTTTTGGATTCTGAGTTTTAATTTATAAGTTAGTAAGCTCTGGTTGGAAAAGCAYTTTATGTGATTGTTTTTCTAATAACATTGAATCAAAATCTTTGTAGGGAAACTCACCACTGAGCTGTGCAGTCTGTGTCTGCCACAGATAAGTCAGGGTGTTTGAGCACAGCTAGGAAGATGTAAAAGCTGTATTTAGTTGTCTGCACACAATCCTCAAGCAACACATGGGTTATTGTAGGATATCAGAGATGCTCTCTTCATCAGAATTACCTTTTACCTACTCAGAGTTGATTTCAGCACAGCTTTTTAATTGCCTTTCCTTGTGACCCATAAATTCTACATTCTTTATGTCYATTATGAGAGATCCATTCTTCTYCCCAGGCTTTGTTAACCTTCCCCTAAGTCTGAGACAACACTTGGACAGTAGTACCACCTTCAACTTATCTCAAGTCCCTGCAGTAGTGATTTATCTTGCAGTCCATGTTCAGGATATCCACAGAGACGTACTTGAGGAGTAGAGGGAGGCTTCGGTGGTCGCAGATGCCATCTTTCCCATAACTTGGCGTGATCTTTGTTTGACCAGTGATATGTGTATGAGCAGTTGCTTCTCTACACAGTTTGCTGCTGCAGTGGGAATTTTGTGTCTGGATGTGCTGACCAGGATGTACTAACCAGATTTTGCCTCTGTTAGACCTGGGGTGGTCACCATTCTGTTGCTGCCTTCTGTGCTTTTCCCATAGCAAAGTCTTTCTGTGGCCTTTACAGTGTTTGAGACAGGTGAGTGTGCTCTTTAAATCCTTGCAGAACTGAATGAAGAAATTGAGGATGAAGCGGAGATACACTTTTGGCGGTAAACTATGTTGTACATATAATTTTTTTTAAAAAACAGCATATAATCAAATGGTATTATGACAAATATGCTTTGACTTGGTAAGTTACAAATAAGCAGTGTCTTGGCTTCCACTTTTACTTACATGTTTTATTGATAAACAACATTTTGTACATATTCCAACATCACTTTTTAGTATGAGTTTTAAATACTTACATACTGCAAATATTAATTTGGTGCACCATACCCCCAAGCTCAGTTATTGATTTTGTCTTTATTTTCATCTTGCAGAGACCAAGTATTAGAATGGCATAAAATATGGCCCAGTTCTATTACAAGAGAAGCGTCAACGCTCCCTACAGAGATCGTATCCCTCTTCGCATTGTGCGGGCAGAATCYGAACTGTCTCACTCAGAGAAAGCCTACCTGAACGCCGTGGAGAAAGGAGATTAYGCCAGTGTAAAGAAAGCTCTGGAGGAGGCAGAAATTTATTTYAAGATCAATATTAACTGCATTGATCCCCTGGGAAGAACTGCGCTCCTTATTGCAATTGAGAATGAGAACCTTGAGCTCATTGAGCTGCTCTTAAGTTTTAACGTGTATGTGGGAGATGCTCTGTTGCATGCCATACGGAAGGAGGTGGTTGGGGCCGTGGAGCTGCTGTTAAATCACAAGAAGCCCAGTGGAGAGAAGCAGGTATGTGCAGGATTTCCTGAGTTTGTAGTCTGGTCTAATGTAAAGAGAAGAATTGTGCAAAGGGAGTAAGAAGAACAAAACCAACCGCTATCCTTGCACACAGTACTTAAAATCAGAAAATMAGTTACTTTGATGTTGTATGCATTGTATTCATCTATGTTTATACATCATAGAGTCAGAAATTGTTTTGAGTCAGAAGGACCTTTAAGTCTAGTTCCAACATCCTGCCATGGGCAGAGATATCTTTCCTTAAACAAGGTTGTTCAAACCCCCATCCAGTCTGACCTTGAACACTTCCAGGGATAGGACACCCAGAGCTTCTCTGAGCAACCTGATCTTGTGTCTCATCACCCTAATTATAAAAAATGTGTTCCTTCCGYCCATTCTAAAACTATCCTCTTTCAGTTTAAAACTGTTGCCTCTTTCCTGTCACTACAGGCCTTGGTTAAAAGTCTTTGTTTTTCCCATAACTCCCCTCTGCATAATGATAGCATTATTCCTACAGATAATGTGGGGAAATCTTTAATCGTTCAAAGAAACAAAGAATTCAAAAGAGAATAGTAGTGTTAATATGTAGCCCATTTCAATTAATTATGAAACTCCCATAAAAGTCAATGACTGTTTTAACCCATCCATGTAGAGGTCATCATATCCCAACTCGGAAAGGCAAAAGTGGTAGACATGACCCAGTTATCAGAACTTCAGTCCTGTCTCAAGTAGTCATCCATCCTATGAAGTACAACTAAAAAGGTGCAAACTCCCCTCCCTTTCTCCCTGTCTTCTCTCAAAGAAAAAAYCATTACATATAGTCTCATTCATGATCTGATACCTACCCTGCTTTCCCTTGAACTGCCTTGAGACATCTCTAACTACTTCTATGGGAAGTATCTAGCCTCTTGAAAGTCTTTTCCATTTTAAGAAAATAGTGAAGACAGGATAATGTAGCCCATAAATTCTGATATTCCTAGGAATCYGCTAGGAAGAAAAACCTTGAAAGTAGTTATACTATTGTACTCTATTTTCATAATTTTCARCTTTTCTGTGTTATAGGTACTCTATTAAGGTATTTCAATAGTATGTTGAAATGATTACAGCCCTTTTACAGATAATGCATACAATATACTTTAATTACAGTATAATGTACTTGCCATGGATAGAATTGCAGATAATAGGTAAAAAAGTATAATTTTTGCTGATAAAATAACATGAATTCTATGTTTCTTTGTTATGGAAAGGAAGAAATATACTAGGTCTTTCTGCAAATGTGTGTGCCTGTTTTCTCTTCTAGATAGAAAAGGCAGAGCTCCTGTAAAATGACAATAGATTTATGTCAGAGAAGGTGAAGAAAACTATATTCACATTATGTTTGTCTCATTTCATTATTCCTCAACTGRCAGTGTAGATGAGAATACTGTGCAATGGAATTTCTCAATGCAATGCACCAGGACCCTGAAGGATCAGTGCACAGCCCCATCCCAAACCAGTTCAAACACCTGTGTCTCCATTATCCAGCCTCTATGGYGGAAGTTTACGTTTGCAGGGCAGAATTCATGCCATTTGATGGTATCCATCCAAAGGTGTGTCTCATCTCTGGTCTGGCTCTCTGGGCTCCCCTTAGCAAGGGAGAAAAATGGAGATCCCTGGAGAGCTCCTCCTGCTATCTTYATCAGTTACTTCTTTTAGGACAGCATAAACCACTTTATGGCTTTGAGAGCCTACAAATTCACCTTGCAATAGCTGCCTAAATTTCAGACTGTTCTTTAGACTTTCGGGACTACTTTTCTGTTTGTGCTGCAGCTGCTGTAATGAAAAAGCAGTAATACAAACAGTAAAACTTGTACTAGGCGAGCTTCAGCTTCATTCTATAGCAGACAAAAGATAGATTTACTTTTTGTGTGAATATTACCATGTCGAATTATCCAGAACCTGATTTGCTGCAGTCTAGAGGGTTGTTCTCTGGGCTGGAGCTAAAGCATGTTGTGTCAGTGCCAGAGTCCACTGCTGCCTGGTGTGAGGAGTGCTGCTCTTCCTACGTTTTCTTGGTTTCCCTGGTTGCACTTGCTGGGGGTCTTACTGTAAAGTGTGGAGAATAATCACGAATCATGAATCATGACAGAGACATCTCCTTTTGTGTCTGTACAAGGCTAGGTTTGCCCACTGCCAGTGCAAATACTGTTTGCAAGCCAGTGCTTACAGAAATGGCTTTTTAATGAACTGGTTGCTTACACGTGTTCTCTGTTGTATGCACTGGGGATCCCAACAACAATTAATCCACTGTGGGTATCACGTGTGTAATAATACACTGATAATCACACTGGTTCACTTTTAGGAACATGGCAGGCTGAGGACAATGTAAATGCCAATGGCATTTTTGCAGTAATGCCACAATGAATTTAATATAATAAAAAAGTACCKTCTGGCTGAAAAATCATTCCAGTGGGCTAAAGATAAAAAATCTGCATACTCAGTTATATACTTTTATTATATACTTTTTTTTTTCCTTCAAGATTTTTTTCCCCTTCAAGTTTCTTTTGAAACTATTTCAAACTACAGCTCTACTTTTTAATTACTGGTATTTCTAAATATTTGACATGTTGTGTAGACAATKATTCATTTTCAGACTCTGTGCATTTAATAACATGATGTCTTTGGCTGTTTGGTTTTCCTTCTTTCAATAAATGGGGTCATGTGTGCTAAAATCCTGGCCCCTTGAAGTTAGTGGGAGTTTGCCATCGATTCAGTGAGGTTTCACCTCTTTTTGCTGKTTTTTTTTGGTCCTTGATGAAAAGTTATATTTCTACAGAAGACAGAAAATAATAGAAAGAAAAACACCTTGCTAAGTACTTCCAAGCACAAGAAACAGTTTCCCAAATATTAAATTAGTGGTAAAAGTTATGGACATTGAAATTCTGGAAAAAACCTGATATGATTCACAAGTAAATGAACTAGGTCTCACTATTTTTTATATTCATGAGATAACATCCTAAGTATGATGCATAACTAATTTCAGCTTCACTTCATACAATAATGTAGCTATATTTGTAAAATGAAATAATTTTTAAGCATAGAATTTCTTATATAATTCAAGTTCTCATTGTCAATGTCAGAAAGCTAGAAGAAAATGTCCTCTTGTATCAACAGAAAGGTACGATTCTTCAGGACTGCTGAAATGTATCTTTTAAAAGAACTGGTTATCTTCCAAAATTTAATGCTTTAAAAATTTTAAGTGTTGMAAAAGAAACGGGGACAAATGTAAGAGTTTGTTAATTTTGATCAAGAATCAATGCATATAGTTAAAATCATCAGGTTTTTTCAATTTTGGAAAAGTTTTATAACCAACATCTCCAAATTAGGAGTTAATTTCCCTAATTTTCTAAATTTCCATTTCTTCCTAAAAGAAAAAAAACAAACAACCCCTCCCCACCAAAACAAAATAAACAAAACTCCACTCCAATAAAAAAACACCCTAAAAAATCCCCAATATAGCAAACAAACCAACCCCTCCCCCACCCCCCCCAACCCCACAAACTATAAAACAATGTTCAAATCTTGTTAAAGTTGGAGCTAAACTCTCTGGTCTATTGATCATCCAGCTGCAGGGATCTACCTAACAGCCATAAGTAATGTGCTCAGCATTTCAAAGACAATGGTTACAATGGTTTTAGCCTAATTACCWATATATGGATACATCTGGTGCCACCTGGTGACTACAGATGAGGCATGTAGGTTTAATGGATCTGAATTGTCTTTGAACTCCTGTTTCTCAGGTTTTGAGTGAGGTTTTTGCACTATATATTAATCCAACTCAGGAAAAGGGGTTTTTTTTGTCACTTGCATTATATTCATTATATTTTCTATACTTTTTTAGCTGTACCAGCTGCTAGAGCACAAGTAAAAGAGAATAGAACAAATTAATGTGAATGAGTTGAGGAAACTTGTCCAAGTACTTTTAAATTACCATTCTTCAAAGCCATATGTCCTGAATTATCTGCCAAGTCACTTGTTGCTTAGCCTGATGGATARCTGAATGCCAAATTAGGAGAGGAAAAAAAAAGTTGTTCTTTTAAATTTAGTATCTGCAGAAAACATTTTTGTCTTGTTAAATTGCATGCAGCATCCACAGATGGGCCGGGGGTTAGGCAGTGTAAAAAATTAATACCTTTATCTAAATCACAGTGTGCTCTACTGCTTAAGGAGCCCAGGCACTGATCATTAGCTGGGTGGTTGACCATCTGGATGTTTGTGTGTATTCAGGAAAGACTGAAGCAGAGGTAGCAGAGAGTAGCTGCCTTCTAAGGATGCTGCAAATCACATAAGTGAAGCTGAAAACTCAGTTGCTAGACTTGAATCCATGTAGCATTGTATTAGCTGACAGACTTGCTTTAGGGCTTGGAAACCTGACTGCATTGCCTACAGCATTCTCTGACTAGAAGAAAAAAGCACGACAGTGCTTTTCTGCCTTCTGTTCACTATATACATCAGTCTTGTGATACTTGAGGGTATTTTTAAGGGCTGGACACTCTAGGAATAGATGTGAAGATGTGTGAAAGAAATACTGAGCTAATGCCAGACTGGCATTTGCAAATACAAGGGAAATACTAGAGGAAGAAGAACTTTGGGACAGGGAAGGATGTGATCACTGTGATACGTGCCTGGCTCACATGCAGAGAAAAGTAGAAATCACTGGCATAGTGCTGGAAGTAGGAAGCTGAAAATAAACTACATCCACATGCTGCAACACTCAGAGATCTTTTGCTCTCCCAGGACAAGCAGTAAAGTCACATCATAAACCACTTTGTGTAAAAGCCCTGCCTCTACTTTGCTGAAGTCAAGCCAGGAAGCCAGGCTTCAGCTTGTCAATTTGTCACCCTCTAAAAATGCAAGTCCATGGCATATACAACTTTTTTTTTTGGTTTCATGGATTTTCCTGGCAATTTCTCAAAGGTGCAAGAAAGGATGCGTTCAATCAGTTGTCTACATATTTGGTAAAAAAATATTTATTTGAAGAGACAAAAACCCAAASCTCTGAAACTTTAAATACAGACATTTCTGAAGGACTAAAGATTCAGCCTTTAGGTCACTGTTTTCTCTTCCGACAGACGGTGAGCAACCCTTCCTCATCAGTATGTAGGGGCCTCTTTGGTATTCTCTCTGGTCATGGTAGACTTTAGGTACRGTATGTTCTAGCCTTTATCTGTAGGGAAAGAACTGAAAGGAAGGAGAGGAACATTTTTGTGGTGGGGATAACCACAGCAAGCTGTGTTTTTGTGCTGTTATAAGGAATGGYATCTGGAAGAGATGGGTGAGGTGAGAATTCATGTGTAAGAAGATGGYAGCTCTGACATCTCGCAAACCAGATGTGAATTCAGGAATGCTGTGGTATTTTTGTGCTTTTCAGTGTGCTTGCAGCCATTGTGAACTCTTGGACAGGAAGAGTTATCTATCTGGTGATTGCTAGGAAAGCTTGCTGTTGTGGGACCTTTTGGGAGGTAGGGAGAGAAAAGGCATTGTTTTATTGTCAAAGGCTAAAGATTTTATAAATCTTGATGATGTATCTGATTGACAATTATTTGCAGTTTGGAGGTAGAAAAGAGGAGGACAACAATACAAGTTGTCTTTCACTTGAATCTACTGATGCAATTCTCATCAGAAAAAAACAGTGACTGRTCTTATGCCAAAATGTGTCTCAACATCTGATTATTTTTTTTTTTTTAAATCAGTGTTGCTATGTAGTTTTGGAGACAATGAAAGACTGKAAGAGAACACCCAGGATGAGGGAATGGTCCTGTGTGAGGAAGTGTCAAGGATGTTGTACAGTAGAGTTTCTAGGCCAGTGGAACAGACTTCTCTGTGGATGTTCAGGAACTCACCTAAGCTAACTGGGAAGGAATACGGGCAACAAGGCTAGACAGCTCTGCAGGCAAAGTGCCTTCAGTCTGGCACCAYTCCCAGAAACAGAGAAAAAGTCTAAAAGTGAAAAGTCACGAAACAGCATGAAAGTAGCACAGAGCCTGAAGAGTCATTTTCCATTCCTGAAATACTGGCAGCATAGATGCTGCTCTTCTGACAGAGCTCCTATCTCCTAGGAGATTACCTACATGCGGCCACGTCACCCACTCTGTTCTTTTAATGTCTCTCAGTATCTTTGGACTTCTTGAAATTGCCCTTTGAGGAATCCCGGGGCCCTGGGATGAAGCCAATGCTCTTTGGAGCTGCACTTGTAACCCAATTTCAGTCTCAGCTTCCCTTAATGTGTGCAGAGCACTTAGGCAGCTTTGGCCCATTGTTTTYTTTCCAAGCCTCATGGGATATAATTTTCCCAGTCCTGCATTGCCCCACAGCCCAACGGTGTATGTGGGAAAGCTCCTGTGTCAGGGTTGTACTTCCACCTGGTGACAGATGGAGAAGACCAGGGAATATACACAGGTTGTAGGCCCAGCATGCCTGCAGTGGACTTTACATAAATGTTAAACCTGATCYTTTTTTAATGCTTTTTAAAATTTTCCCCTAGTAACTGAACTGGGAGTTATATTGATCAAGAGGAGGCAGAAGGAAAGATTTAATGAGCACTGCACGATGCCTGGTAGTTTGCTAATCTAAACCTCTTTTTCCAGTAACTTTGCAAAATACCAGTCACAATCTCCTGTGGGATATTCTTTGTCTGTTAAGATTCAAGCATCATTTTTGCTTGAAGCATCTGATTCAAGCATCATTTTGAAAATGTCTCCTACAGAAGTTTATGAACTAAATGTCTTTTTTGAATGTTGTGATTAATGACAGTCTAGCTAGTAATGAGTATGGAGGAGGYGTTGCAGAGATTCTTTGTCGGGCTTGAAGTACACATTCTTGAAGTGGAACGTGAGGGCAAAAAGTTGTTTCTTTCCACTGCTAGCTGCTTGAGTGGGTAGCTGAGTATTTTTTTTTTCCCAGTGGTGTCTGATTAGKTAGAATTTTCTGACATGTTGACAGTCAGATGAATGGGCGAGGCTGTGCAGCGGATATTTCATTTTATAGATGAAATTGATATAGTAACCTATCCACATATTCAGTCTTTCATATAACCATTTGAGCATATGAAAACAGCATGTAGCACAGGTGCACTATAGAGGTATAACTGGCTAATTACATATGGGACAGAGATAAGAATTTATARAAGTATTGTTCTTGGGCTTTTAGAAGGTTGCTGGCTGTTCTCAAGTTCAAAACAAAAAAAGCTGCACATAAATGTCATTATGTCTTGGCAATAAACCCAAACTGTCTGTGTTTATATGCATCAGAGCTAAGGTGGGTGGATGAGTAGAAAAACCTGTGACAATTACTAAAGAAATACTCCAGAAGCTGGTATGCCTGTGCCATCAAAGAGGTGCTGCTAGCAATTTCAATATTGAGGTAGGCAATGTGTTCTACAATATGCATCCATCACCTTGTAAAAAGTGCTAAATCATAATATTCTATGGCTGAAGCAATAGCAAAAGAAATATTTCTCTGAAAAATGGGAAAACATGACAGTTTCTTAAGCTGTACAAAATGATGAGC